>CM031243.1:480600161-480729463 GCA_018340775.1 Taxus wallichiana var. yunnanensis
GGTTTCTTTCTTGCTCTATCTTGGGACACTTTGCTCCTTTGATAACTTGAAGTGGCTCGGCTCAAAGGAGTCCTAACCGGTTTAGCATCCTGCATATTAAACCTCTCCAAGACCTTCTTAATGTACTCTTCCTGAGATAAAGTTAGCTTCCGTTCCTTCCTATCCCGAGATATCCTCATACCAAGGATTTGTTTGGCTGCACCCAAATCCTTCATAGCAAAGGATTCACTTAGTTACTTCTTGAGTACTTTTATTTCCTGCATGTTTTTACCTGCAACCAACATGTCATCAACATACAAACACAGGATAATATAACTTCCATCCTCAAATTTCTTTGTATACACACAATGGTCAGAATGGCATCTGATATAACCTCGCTCCATCAGCTTAAGCTATCAAAATTCTTATACCATTGACGTGGAGCTTGTTTCGTGCCATACAAGATTTTCTTCAATTTGCAAACCATATCCTCTTTACCTTTGACCTCATAGCCCTCTCAGCTGTGATATATAGTTCCTCCTCCAAATCACCATGGAGAAATGCGCTTCTTTACATCAAGTCGTTCTAAGTGCAAGTCTTCTACTATAACTATTCCTAGAACAGTTCTAATAGAAGTCATTTTTACTACAGGAGAAAAAATCTCATCAAAATCTATACCTTGTTTCTGTGCAAACCCCTTGACCACCAACCGAGCCTTATATCTTTTCTTTCCTCCTTCGTCCTCTTTGACTCTGAACACCCATTTGTTCTCGTAATGCTCTTTTTCCTTCGTAGCTTCACCAAACCCCATGTCCTGTTCTCCATGAGAGCCTGATGCTCCTCATCCATGGCTTGCTCCCACTTCTTCCTGGCATCTACCTGCATTGCTTCATCAAAGCTCTTTGGCTCTCCACTATCAATGAGTAATAAATAATAAAGAGAAGGAGAAAAACATTCAGGTTCTCTTCTTACCCTAGAAGACCTCAATATAGGAGTTTGGGGTTCCTGTTGAGGGGGTTCTTGAATTGATTCATGTGTCACTTTCCCATCCGGAAGATCCTCTACCGTTGCATATTCTTTCTTGGATTCTTCCCTATTTTCCTGTAACTACTTCGCTTATACATGACTTTCTCATTAAAGACCACATCCCTAGATCGAATTATTTTCTTGTCTTTAATACTCCAACATTTATATCCAAAGTCATCACCACCATAACCAATGAAAGTACATTTTTCTGATTTAGCCTCTAGCTTGGTCCTATCATCCTTGTCTATATGAACAAACACCTCACATCCAAAGACTCTAAGAAATGAATAATCAACTTTCTTACCATACCAAGCCTCCTCAGGTATACCTCCATCCAAGGCACTTGAGGGTCCTCTGTTTATCAAGTACACTATTGTGCTCATCATTTCTACCCAAAAAAGAAAGAGGCAATCCCGCATGTAACCTCATGCTCCTAAAGACGTTCCATTATTGTTCTGTTCATCCTTTCGATACCCCATTCTCGCTGCGGAGTTCTGGAACTGTCTTTTTTGCCTCATGGATTCCATTCTTAGAACAAGAATCATTAAATTCATTGCTGCAATACTCCCCTCCATTATCTCGACTTAGAGACATTTTAGCTTAAGACCTGTTTCATTCTCTACCAAGGCTTTCCATTTAACAAAAGTGTCAAATACATCAGATTTGTTTCTAATACAATAAACCCAAACTTTCCTTGTTACATCATCAATAAAAGTAACATAATAACTTGAACCCCCAAGAGATGATACCTGAGCTAGCCCCCACACATCAGAATGCACCAGCTCTAACTTACTCTCTTTCTTTATAGGTCCAACCTTGAGAAACCTTACTCGCTTCTGTTTCCCATATATGCAGTCCTCACAGAACTCCAAACCTATTTTTGTATATCCAGGAAAATTCTTCTTTATGATGTCCATGCCCTTATGGCTCATATGACCGAGCCTATAGTGCCATAATGTTGTATCTGCATCTGAAGCCACAAGATTACAATCATTAGTACTATTAGTGGTTAAATACAAGGTTCCAACCTTCTTACCTCTTGCCACCACAAGAGCACCCTTAGTAACCTTCCAAGAGTTAGCTGTAAATATCACAGTACAACCATCACTTCCCAATTGCCCCGCCGATATCAAATTTCTCCTTAATGTAGGCACATGTCTGACATCCTTCAATATCCATGTATTCCCATTCTACATCTTAACCTAAATGTAACCTTTTCCAACTATACTTGTAAGGCTCATCATCACCAAGAAAAACATGCCCAAAATCCCTTGACATAATCAACAAAATAATGTCTATGTGGAGTAGCATGAAAAGAATCCCCTCGAATCTAAAACCTAAGATTCAAAGATAATATTATGCAAAGAAAGAATCAAAGCATCCTCACATACATTACCCGATGCCACATTTTCCTCGTTTTCTTCATGTTGTTTCTTCTTATCCCGAAGGTCCCAATAGTCCTTCTTTACATGCCTGTGCTTTCCACAATTCCAAAGATACAATCTTGTTCTTGGATTTTGACCTTGCCGATCTTTTGATTTTCCATGGTTTCCTCTATTCTTCTCGTCTCCCTCTAGTTTCCATCACAAAGCATTCCCTGAAGTAGAAGATTCCCAGAGCTTTTTCTTCACATTTCCTCGCTTAGAATCACCCCTACAACATCCTCAAACTTCAACTTCGAGTTAACTGGAACCGAGTTACTTACCGCCATTACCAAGCTATTCCAACTCTCAGGTAAAGAGCACAGAATTAATAAAGCCCTAACTTCTTCATCAAATTCTATTGTAATCGAAGCTAGCATATTCACAACCGTATTGAAATCATTTAAATGATCTGCTACTGAACTATTCTCAGACATCTTCATATTAAACAACTTTTTCATTAAAAATATCTTGTTAGAGGCAAAGGGTTTTTCATACAACTTCCCTAATGCATCCATTAGATCTTTTGTAGTCTTTTCCTTTGAAACATTAAATAATACCGAAGATGCAAGACACAGCCAGATTGTCCTAAGTGCCTTCCTATCCGTAAAATCCCATTCTCGTATCTATCATACTCGAGGGTTTGTTCACCTTCTCGATGCAATGAGTATAAATATCCTTTTGATAAAGGTAATCTTCCATCTCGCATCTTCCAAAGACTGAAATTCTTGCCCGTTGAATTTATCAACCTAGATCTTCCTTCATCCGCCATAGCTCCCACTCAAGCTAAAAACTTTCCCTACGATTCAACACTTCAAAAAACCAAACCAGATCTCGATACCAATTGTTAGGAAATAAGAGATAAAATATGCGAATAATCCCTTACGAATCGCAATAAAGAGAAACTAATATGCGAAAATATTACAGATCTCAAATAAAAGTGCGTAATAAATAACACAACACAGAGAGACAAGATTTAATGTGGTTCACCCAATTTGGGCTATGTCCACCAAGAATCACTTGCTCGATTTTATTACAAGCCTTCACTCTCTCAATACAATACCCAAATCCATTTGGAGCTATGCTCAACAAACGCTATAGAATTCACAACTGAATTCAAAACACATCTGCAATACATTTACTTGTGCATCTATCATATGCATAAGACCATATAAATAGACAATCGCTTAAGTAGTTTGATACAAAACCATGGGTATCAAGACCAAGGGAAAAAACTGGGGTATCAAAACAATGGGCAAAAGACCGAAAACCATGGGCCCAAAAAAAAAATCACCCATAATGGTTACCCATTACCCATGGGTTAATAAACCACCCATGAAAATTTTTTCTTGAAGGGCTTCGCCCCGAACCCCCCTGACCCGCTCACCGGTGAGCGGGACCACCGTAAAAATACCTAAGTGTAACACATAGAAGGTGTACCACATTCTAACATGTGAATAGGCTCCACAAACATAACATCTAAAATTCCAGGAGAATAACTTCATTGAACGCAGTGCAGGAAGGGGTTTCACCTTCCCAAATCAGCAAGATTGAAATTTAGGGTTCTTTGCTTCCCTTGCATCGACCTCCAATCGGGCCAATTCTGCTTTGAATTTCTCCCCCTTTTACCCGTGGAGCTACATATAGCAGTCCCCTTACCATCTTGGCATGAAGCTAATTTAGAAGGGACTAAGACAGGAATTAAATCTTTTGGGACAAATTTTCCATCTTCCAGAATATTGGCATCAAAGTTGGGAAAAACCACAGTTGATATTGTTGTTCGAAATCCACCCGCTAAGAGTTGCCATCGAGGAGGCTTACCCTTGCACAAAACCTTCCTTAATCAAGGAGACAAGAGCACCTGAATCTCTATGCACATCCTTCGTCTCCTTTAACAGTGAACAAAGACTTAAGTTGTCCGGAAGGCTAAAGCAAGGGGTAAAGAGAGACTTCTGCACCCTCCTAACCATCTTCAACAACGAGAGACCCGAAAGGGGAGGGGCAAAGGATTTAACTAGACCCAATCTTGAGCCATCTCGAATGAGGGGAAAAGAGGGCTCCAACATTTTTTCCAAGACCCTGACAATCCTTCTTCAAATGCCCCAAATCCCCGAAGAGAAGCACTTAAAGCTCAACCCTTCATATATTATTTCAAACGATCTCGGGAGACTTATGGGAAGGCAACATAATAGAACTTGGCAGGGGGAAAATAGGTCCATATCAACACAAATGCGTACCAAAGGGTTTCTCCATTTGAAAAGAGATGGGTTGGAAATAGGCACCCAAGAACCGAGTGATTTGGCAATATATTTTAGAGAGGCAGAGTTACGGAACTCCACCGGAGTTTCAAAAGTTTAACCGAGAGCAAAGCTCTATGAATAATTTCCACCTTCGGGTCGAAATCAGAGGACCAAGGCCTCAAATATAAACTGGAGGAGTTTAGGAACCAAGGACCACCCTTAAAAATATTTTCCACAGAGGACACAAAGTGAAACAAGACTTGAAAGAAGCCGTTCCGCAAAAAGAAGATCTTGAGATTTCCCTCCTTGCCCCAAAACCAATAAATCCAGTTCCTAATTTTCCTCCTGGAGAACTTGGCACTAACAAATTTGCAGAAAATTTCCTCTTTTCTACAAAATCCTTTTTTCTCTCATAGGGAATATCGACAAGAACCGATTCCTTAGAGATTTTAAATTTGATGCCACCCACCTTAAAATCCTCTGGGGGTATGCCGACCATGCACCTCAAGTTCACCAACTGAAGAGGGGATCTCCTTCCCCAATGGTGGGAAGAAAAGGACCCTTTTCCCGGATCACTTTCCTCGAGCAAATTTTTAACCACCGAGAACCCTAGTTGTAAGACCAGAATTTAACTACCACCCCAGGGCCGAAAGACCTAACCAACAAAGACACCCCTTCCTTTCCGAGCATCCGTACTGTAGGCCCATTCAATTCCTCTCCGCCGCTTAGGTTGAGTGGAATCCCTATTTGTGCCGATGGCAACCTCCTTTAACTTAGGTGCTACAGGTTCAAATGGCTCCCTCGCAAATGGTCCCTTCTGGTAGTGAAAATTTTGAATTTTTACGGGATACGCAATGGGGTCACATTTTTTCACTCATCATCGATTCCTCCTAACTTATTGAATGCATGATGAATTAAATTTTTCTCTACATCATTTGGTATCAGAGTGTGAATTTATTGTTGAAAGTTAAATATTGATTCTTGTCAGGCTAATAATATCATTGTGTGTGTGTGTGTGTAGTGGAAAGTGATAGGTTGAAGTGAAAGTGGTTGAGAAGAAGAGTGTGAGCTTGACACCAAAAGACTAGGTTAGAAATCCTAGGTGAGGTGTAGAGAGAAGCAAGGTGAGAGAAATTTCTTGAGAAAGAATAAAAAAGAAGAGATGGATAAAGAAGAAATAGTAAGAGAGATGTTGAGGTTGATTAGCCATAAGAAGAGATAGAGAGAGAAAAGAAAGATGCAAACCAAGAAGAGAGAAGATGCAAGAAATAAAGAATAGAGGATGGAACAAGAGTTGAGAAAGTTGAGAGAATATATAGAGAAACTAGAGAGTTGATGATGAAATAAAGCTATGGGATTGAGTTTTTGATGAGAAAGAATGTAAAATGGCCTTTAAAGCTGCTTGTAATAAGAAACTAGATGATGCAATTGAGAGAAGAAATCAAGAAAGAGGAAAAGAAGATGAGACAAAAGGAAAAGAAAAGAGAAAGTAGTTGTCAAGAAGATGAATTAAGAAAAGATCCATGAGAAGATCTTGAAACCAGTTCAAGACCATGGATACATAGTGCCTAAATGGATGCAAATATTGGAAGCAAAGAAAGAGAATGATAAGCCCAAGAAAACAAATGAGAAGACAAGTGAACAAAGACACCACAAGAGAGAGAATTTAGATTTCTTGAGGACAAAAGCAATGTACAATGAACCAAAGATGATTTGGAAAAGAAAGGAAACAAGTCAGGGTATAGATAATACTGAGTGAAATGAAGAACAAAGAGGATGAACCCTTGAAGAACAAGTAGATTTCAGAGATTGAAGAAGAGATGCAAGAAAAAGATGAAAGAAAGGTAAGAAAATTTGATTGTTTGATGATTGATATTGATGATTGTGTGAGTGAATTCCTTGAAATTGTACAAGATGAATCCATTTGTGCATTTGAGAATGTTGAGAAAGATGAAAAACAAGAATTTGATGAGGTTTGTATGGATGAGGTAGATGATATTTTACAAAGCTTGTTGGATGTGGTGGATGGAAAAGAGAAAAGTGTAGGTACAACTAAAGAAATGATGGTTTCTTAGGCACATGATGATCTAAATGAAGGAAAGGAAGATGTATATATAACTATAGAGAAGCTTGGTGTCATGGTGAACAAAGGAGTACAAACAATTAGACAAGAAAATGAAGTACATGGACAATATTCGTAGATTTGAGAAAAGAAGACAATGAGAACATGATGAGGAAAATATACATAGAGATGAAGAGCAACATGGAATATGAAGAAGAGTATATTTTTGTTATTGTGATGTTTGTGTGTGCAGGTACAAAGGATGGAAGCATGAAGATGATAAAGCTAAAGATGGAATTCAAGAAGAAAATAAACAAGGTAAAGGAAAATGAAAGGAAAAAGACTACTATATGGGATCCAAGTGGTTATGAGGAATACAAGGATAATGGAAGAGTAGAAAGAAGAAAAAATGACAAACAAGTTTGATGAAAACTTAGTGAAGACATGACTATGAAAAACAAAGTACAAAGATAATTTTCTCCACCTTGGGAGTATGATGCAGGGGATTCTTCAAAGACAATCCAAACTGAAATTTTCTCATCCTAACCATGGTTGTGAGATAAAATAAAGTATGATGGAGTGTGATGAGGTCCTAAGAGAGATATCTAGGAGGATAAGAAGTTTGAAAATTCAAATTCATGATTTCCCTCCAAAATGTAATTCAAATCCTAAATCATGTAAAAGAGATGTAAAGAGGTTTCAAAGGGTCTAGGTGGTTTAGAATGTGTGTGAGTGATGAATATACATTTTATAGGAGTCCTAAGTGTGGGTTATAGCAATAAAATTTTAAGTTAATGTAAAATGCCTCCTTGCATTGTAAAGGCATATGAAGAGTCATGTAAGAAAGGTTAGTTAGGGTTGAAATGGATGAAAAGATGAGATAAAGAGGAAAGAATTTGAATGATGGAAGTTAGTTAAGAGAAGGGAGGATGGAATACCTTCTGAGGAAGGAAAGAGGAGGTGGAAAAATACATTCCTTGAGGAAGAAGGAGATCATAGGAAGGAGAAATGGAAGAGAAAAACACAATTTTGTAAGAAAGTTACAGTATATACATAATAAACTCTTTTTTTTTGTTTGATATCTTACCTTGTCATGAATGTCTCTAAATTATGTGATTCAAGAGCTTAGATGATTTCCTTATTTTCATTTGGAGAGTAATTTTTGAATCCTTGTAGGAGGATTGGTGAAAGGATGAGTTGAACTACTTGTTTCTTGGCTTGAAAACTGATACAATGACTGTGTATGCAAGTTTTAATGATTTGTTTTAGGACAAAAATGATAAATTTTGTATATAATTTCCAAATAATTAAAAATTTGGGATTTAGGTGAAAAAGGTCATTATACAGATGTATTTTAATATCTTACATTAATTCTGAGTATTTTTGGAGTTGTGAAGTATTTTCTATCTGGACTGAGAATGCATGCAAACTATTTGACATAATGTCTTCCTGGGAAAACAATCATAACTTTTAAATTACATAATGAAAATGGATGAAATTTGGAAAATATGTTCCTTATAGAGAATCATAAAATATATCAAATTTTTAGAGAAATTGGACTTGTGCAAAAAAGATATACATGACAAAAATTTGTTGCAGATTTTTGTTTGTTCTAAATTGGCGCTTTGAGTAAGATAAGTGAAAAGTGAGTTTTGATTCTTTTGAATTCAAATTAGTGATTGATATAACATTTTTTGTGAATTAGGAACAGGGTACAAGGTTGAAAGAGGTCATTGAATGCTAAAAATACCAAAAATATACTTGTTTGAGTAAGGAAATCAAGAGAGCTAGTTAAGAAAGGTGAAGGGAAAATTGAGCAAAGGTAAGTGTTAATGGAGTTGTATGAAAAGTGATCATTTTTTTAGTTGAAATGACATTATATGAGTGGTAGAAATAGGGTAAGGTGCTTAAATAATCCATTCAAAGGTGTATAAGGTCAATTATTGCAATATTTAGCCATTTTAGGCTACTTGAGAAGATCCTCATTTGCAGAGCTTGGTAGAGATTTTTGTTTTGATTCCTCCTAACTTATTGAATGCATGATGAATTGAATTTTTCTCTGCATCATAAATAAATGAGGTAATGATAAAAAAAAGATAAGATGATATTTGCAAACATTGGGAAGAGCCCACATCTAATAGAAAATGTGTGTCACTCCTTTTGTTGTTGTAGATTGAATCCTTTCCCAAGTTTATCATTTTCTACCTTACAAAAAAAATAAATCTCAAACTTATATTTTTTTCTAGGTGAAGCATGTTAGAGAAGAATATTATGAATCATGTCTATGTACTTACATGCAATAATGGAATTTTTGCACAATGTAAATACAAGCTCTTGCAAAGTAAGTAAAAACTCCTTATTAAAGTGGAGATGGGGAATTTTAGTCCAAAAAAATCCATCTAATGGAGATTATGGAGATGCATATGGCATCTATAAAGGGAAGGTTTGATAGGATTTCATGTGAAATTAAATTTTATGCTTTATCAAATTAACTTGTCTTTATCAGAGCCATTTACTCACAATTTAGCAAGCCAATTTGTCAATTAACAAAGAATACTTTGAAACAACAATGTACTTCTTGTTCAAATTCAAACAATAAAATAATAGTTTCCTCTAAATTCAATAACCCAAAATTATCTTAAAGTAATAAATAAATGTGACATAATAAATTCATCAAAGAATATATTACTTACCGCGAATAGGTATTATAAATGGAAGTCCAAAATGTTACCTAAGAACTCAAAGTCTATCACATCATGCTCTAAGTTATATGATGAAATTTACAACTCAAGGAAAAAAATTACTATCTAAAATTAGGATGAGTAATTTTAAATAAAATAAGTGACAATTCATGCAGAGTCACCAAGAACCATCATTATATGTTTATTAAAGCTCCCAAACATAACTAATTAAGAAAATATTGAAATAAATAGATGCCTAATACTAATTATGTGACAACACTAGTAAATTAAATATGTAATGAAATACAAATTTGACCAAACAAAATAAGCTAGAAATTATAAAACCATAGTTATAAAGAAGGGATAAAAAGACTTAGTTGATTTGCAATTAAACCTGAATTGTGAAAAAGTGATGAATCGATGAATAAAAAGGGGAAAGTTTCACACCAAAGCTCAGAAAAATGTGTGACTACAAGATTTTCTTGGATTGGGGTGCCTGGAATGGATCAGGGGCACCTATGGGCACCACATACCTGCTCTGGGTGCCTGTGATTGCTCGAACCTCAAAAATCCAACTTTGGATGGTTGTAAGATGTTTGCTTCTTTTCACCTTTTATCACCTATATGTCACTACAATTCATTATTATTTTCCTAAAACCTACAATTAGAAAGAAGCACTTGTAAAACCCTAAAACCACATCAAATCCCAAAAATAAAATAATGCAAATGAGGGGTCGACTATCCTCGAATGTCAAACAAGTGAACTTACGACCTAGCGTTGCACTAAATATTACACCCAATGTAGTTCTCGTGTGTGTGTGTGTGTGTGTGTGTGTGTGTGTGTGTGTGTGTGTGTGTGTGTGTGTTTCAAAATCATTCCATAGGTGGCTCTTATACGTGTCACACTTGTTAACAAGCAATTAGCTAGATACAAAATATGTAAATAGATGTGTGCATGAAAGAATGAACTTCCCCTCCTATGAAGTGTATGAAAAAAATTCAATCCCTTTCCCTTGTGGATGCTATATGGATGCTTGAATGCTCTTGATAATTCCTTTTGATGTAACCTTAGGTGGTGATAGCTAATGCTTAGTGCTTGGTCCTTTATTATGATCACATAACTTTATATTTATATGATTCCTTGCTTGAATTTCAGTAATTAACCACGAAAAGGATGACTACCAAAAAATAAGATGCCCAAATGGCTAGAAAGGACCCAAAAGATGTGAGAAAAATACAAAGAGGTTAGGGGCACCCCTGAGGGGATGGGCACCTGCGCCGGCATCCTGGATGGCTTATGTGTCCAGAGTGAGAGATGTCAAGTGTGAAAAGACATACTGGGAAATAAAGAGTGTAAGACCGCAAAAAGGAAAACTAAAAGCAAGAAAAAGAGGCCAAAGACATGGGTCAATAGTACTTTTCTTACTTAGGAATCATATGAATAGTAGTATGTGATCAGGACTAGATAGATACCCAAAGCGTGTGATTTAGTGTCTATATTTTTCCCTACTTTATGTTGTTGAGAGAAAAATCGATAACATAAAGTAGATAAGATATGTGTACTTGATAACCATGTAGATCGATGGCAAAAAAATTGTCGAGAGACAAGAAAAAGTGTGGAGTGATAAAAAAGTGAAGCGTGGAACCTAGAGAAGAGAAAGTAAAAAAATGATGATGATGATGACCCTAGGGTGAGAGCATATGTGTAGATATCAAATTTTTACCTATTTTTGTTTTTAGATTGTTGTTGTGATGATGTGTGAATGGTGTTACTACTTCTTCCCATAAGGATGGACCTGTAAAAGAGAAGAAAGAAGTAGTCAAATACGTGTATTTGAAAAATTTGATCAAAATGAGTAAAAAGTATGTAAAAATGTGAAAAGGAACATGTGCACCTAATCCATGATGAGTAAAAGAGATAGAAAGATCTTGAAGATGTTGTAGAATACAAAGTTTTTTTGGTGATCTCACGCTAGTTACACTGACAAGTTTTTTTTTAGGTGATCTCATGCTAAGAATGAAAGAATTATAGGGAGAAAAGTTTGGTGTCATCCTCCAACATTTAATTGCTTCCTGAAGTGTAAACACTAGTGTATATGGTGTGTAAAAATCTGATTTGGTTCGATCTAACGCGAAAGTAGAAAAGAAAGTGTAATGCATGCATGTTGAGTGTTGAAGGACTTTCTATTTCCTGTAAAATCCACTATGTAAACTACCAAAAATTGTGCTAAACTAAAAAGTGTTGTGTAACTACCCCCTGGTCACAGGTGTCCATGAAGGGTTAGGGGTACCCATGCGCTACTGTCTGGTGTTGGGTGCTAGTGTCTGTGTTATGCTGAAGACCCAAGTTAGGTTATGGGCCATTGTTATGATCAAGACTATGTTGTACCAAGTGTTGAACTATGTTGAATCGTGACTATGAAGCAAAGCCTCAATGGGGTGACTAATTCACCCAATGATGCCCCCTTGTTTAGGGTGAATGCGATGTTGCCGAGGATTATGTGACCCAAAGGAGGATCGATCACTGAATGAAACTGATGCCTTGGATGGGGAGGAGAGAATGTGTTTGGTAGAAACCAAGGAACACAAAACAAGTGGCTAGAAATAAGTGTTAGTGTAAACAAGAAAAACACACATGTAAAAGATAAGATGTGACCTAACATACAAGAAGATAATGTGTAGGCTAACATGCAAGCATACAAGACACATGAAGATAATGTAGACTTCAAAAAGTGGGTTGCAAATGTGGGACATCACTCATGATGTCATAAGAAAATCTATGCCATCATGACCAAAGGAATACAAGACAAATGAGAGAACAAACAAGACATATGTAAAAGCCTCAAACAATGACAAAAATATCAAGAAAAGTAACAGACAACCATAGTAGAAAATAAACCTACAAAGAAAATGTTGCACATGAAGCATGCATTAGCATGTTATAAATATAGAAAGTATGTCAAAGCATGTATAATATGATATAATAATGTGCTATGAAAAATGAAACAATAACACCTGTAGTGTATATGAAAGTGGATGCCCCAGAGCCACAACAAGGACTGGTATGAGGTAGTGTGCAAAGCATTCATGCATGTATCAATCTGTGTAAATTATGCAATCATAACTAGAAGGCAAGTGAATTTGCATGTGTATATAGAAAATATAATGACATACAATGTATATGTCTAGCACGTGTAAAAAGAGTGTACATGTAAGCATAAGTAATCAAGAGTAAATACATCCAAGATATGCAATATGTTGTGGATGAGTGAGATGGAATGTAATATGAGAGTGATAGGAGAAACATGCCCCTTAAGAAAATGTGGATACATATTTATGAGATGAGGTTCATTTATACATGCCCCCTCAGTAGTCAAGAATGAACCATAGAAAAAGAGTGTGTCATTTGGAAATGGTTTGAATGTGTGAGCTATAAAGATATGATTGTCAAATCGTAGAGCATAAAGTGTATAGAGTGCGTGAATGAGTGTGGTGAGGTTAATTTTAGATGTAGAATCCCTCATCATTTGAGTATGAACCATGGAACTAGAGTGTGTCATAGGTTAATGCGTGCAAACATGTAAAAGTTTAAGTAAGAAATGTGTGGCATGAATGTGTAGAGTGTGCAAATGTGTGTATGATGTATGATAAATGTCGTAGATAAAGAAATGTCATGAATGCACAATATGTGAAGTGTGCAATGTGTATGAAGTGAGGTTTATGTATATAGTATGCCCTCAACAAATCAGTGTGAACCATAACACAAGAGTGTGTCATCGAGAAATGATGATACAAATGTATCAAGATGTGTATATTGTGTGAGAGAGACTAGGCATGGAGTGTAGTGTGTGTAAGACAATTGATAGTTCTAGGGGGATAAGTATGATGCCCCCAAGTATGAAATGATGAGAATGATCAAGTGACATCATCTAAGAGGTCATCATTGTCATGGTCAAAACCGAATGGAGATGCATCAAAGACCTGATAAGAAATAGTATGTGGTTGGTCAAGTAAAGAGCCATTGCGACACATATTATACATGCCCATTGCGTATTCCTCATTAGTGAAAGGTGGTAATTGAAATCCATGTGCACACAAACGAGTAAGGTTTTGTGAATAATTGATAAATGAATCATTACAAATGAAAACACAACCAAAGGGCATGGGGAATGAAATGTTGATATGATCAGGATCTAAAGTTCCTCCAATATAATTGAGCCAATACTGGCCAAGAGTAAGTGGTGAACTACACGGAGTGCATGTAACAAAGAACGAGAGATGAATTTCTTGGATACCATAAACAATAGTGATGCAAACATGTCCATGATATAGATGTGATGAATATGGTGGAGGTAAGATATCATCAAGTGTAAAACCAAGCCGAGTTAAACCATCGAGTGTGTAAATAGTGTCAGAGGTAGTAGGATCGAATGGGATGTGTGATGAAAAGAATTGTTTATGAAGAGAGTGCATGTGAAGGGGGTATCATAGATGTAGGTTTCTCATGAGGAGATAATGAAGGTGGTATTACGTCTTATGTATGAACATGCCCCCGATAAAGTACCATGACATTAGTAGTAGGTGGGGGTGATACTAAAGTGGATGGAGTAGCATCTAATGTATAAATGGTTCCCTCGAGTGGAGGTAAATTGTTTGGATAATGGTCAGGTCATGTAACAACAACAAGATGCCTAGTAGCAGAAATTGGAATAGGTAATGCAGTGTTAGGATCTATGTTGCAATATTGGAATGGTGTACAATCAACAAGAATTTCATATTTAAAGCCCTCATGTAAGAATCTAACACATCGGTGAACTATAGAAGACATTGCTTGCATTCGATGAATCCATGACCTACCAAGTAAGCAATTATATGGAAGTGGAATATCAATAAAAAAATGGGACATGAATAGTCTTTGGCCCAACTGCAACGAAAAGGTGACAGCCCTAAGCATGGACGCTTGGATAGAAAGAGATTTTGGGTTAAGATTAGTGACGGAAAGGCCTATAGCTGAATGAATGATAAAGGAAAAATATTAAGCTCAGATCCAGTATCAAACAAAATGTGCTTGACGCATAGGTTGTTAATGCAAACTTGTATATATAGAGGAGGATCATTATTAGATGCAATACAATTTTCAGCTATAACAAATGGAAAAGTAATCATGTTGAGAGAATGCATTGATGAATGTTTGATAAACCACATTTGGGTGAGTAGTGGTAAGAATACAAGTAGTAGCCAAAATATTAATGATTTTAGCACAACACTCAAGATTGGATAACAAGAAATCATGGATAGAGATAGCCATGATGAGAGGATCCTAGAAAAATGAGAAAAGTAGAAGTATGAGGACCTTAAGAATGTTTGAGCGAGTTGGGTTCACCAAATAATTAAGAAAATATTGAAATAAATAGATGCCTAATACTAATTATGTGACATCGTTGTAAAATAAATATGCAATGAAATACAGATTTGACCCAAGAAAAATAAGCTAGAAATTATAAAACCCTAGTTGCAAAGAAGGGATAAAAAGACTTAGTTGATTCATAATTAAACTTGGACTATGTCAAAGTGATGAACTGATGAACATAAAGGGGAAAGTGTCACACCAAGCTCGAAAAATGTGTGACTACAAGATCTCGCTGAATAGGGTGCACCTGGATTGGGTTAGGGGTGCCCATGGGTGCCATGAGACCTCTACTCGAGCACCCGTGACTACTCATAACCTTAGAAATCTAACTTTGGATGGTTGTGAGATGTTCTCTGCTTTTCACCTTTGATTTCCTCGTATGTCACTAAAAACTTCATTGTTATTTTCTTAAAATACAATAAGAAAGAAGCACCTGCAAAACCCTCAAACCACATCAAATCACAAAAATAAAATAATGCAAATGAGGGTCGACTATCCTCTAATTTCAAACAAGAAAACTTATGACCAAGCATTGCACTACATCTCATACCCAATGTAGTTCTATGTGTGTGTGTGTTTCAAAATCGTGCCCTAGGTGGCTCTTGTGCGTGTCACACTTGATAGCGAGCAGTAGCTAGATGTAAAAGATGTAAATAAATATGTGAATTAAATAATTAACTTCCCCTCCTATGAAGTGTATGCATAAAAATGTAGTCCCTTTCCCTTATGTGGATGCTAGATGGATGCTTGAACATTCTTGATAATGCATTTTAGAATGTAACCTTTAGTAATAGCTAATGTTTAGTGTTTGGTCCTTTATTATGATCACATAACTTTATAATTATATGATTCCCTTGCTTGAATTTCATAACTAACCCTGAACAATATAACTACCAAGAAAATAAGATGCCCAAACGGCTATAAAGGACCCAAAATATGTGAGAAAAACATAAAGAATGGGATTCCAGAGGGAATGGGGGTGCCTGATGCTGACATCCTGGCTAGGCACTAGTGTCCAGAGTGAGAGATGACGAAGTGTGAAAATGCAGACTAGGAAAGAAAGAGTGTAAAACCACAAAGGAAAACTAAAATCAAGAAAAAGAGGCCAAATACATGGGTCAATTAGTACTTTTCTTGCTTAGGAATCATATGAGTAATAGTATGTGATCGTGGAAAAGATAGATACCCAAAGTGCATGATTTAGTGTATACAATAACCAATACCTACACAACCATACCCAAAAGAAATATATTAAGAATAAATAAAGGAGTAACAAAGGTACAAACACATTAGTTTTCCAAAGGTGTTCGAGCTCCTTAACCTAATCATTTATAAGGTATCTTGACACTTATATTTGTAGCCTAGTTTACCTTATTATGCCATTTCACCTAAAACTATTTTCTTTTTTTCACATGATCCCGCATAATTTTTAATTCCTTAGTTTGACCTTTAGTTACAAAATTTGCATGTGCTACACCACCCTTCCTAGGTTATGTCTTTTTCCAAAGGTGTGTCCTCTTAACCCTGACTTATATTTGGCCTAGCGGTCTTATATTTTAGTTTTGACCTTTACCAAAACCGCCTGCCTTCCCATGGTGGTATCGAGGGTCCTATTTTGTGAATTTTCTAGAATTCTTCTAGAACTCTTCGTCCATGAATTAGATGCATGTTTCTTCACTTAATTTCACTTTTAAAACACGTTTCTCAATCATTTTAACTGATTTTAAGCTTGACTAACTTATGGCAATCTCCTCTTTCACTTGTGATTTCTAATTGACTATTTAACTACCCCTTCATGTGTTGATGTGGCACCCCATTGCTGCCAAGTGTGATAGTGCACACCCAACCAACCTTCTATAAAACCATCACTTCTTCTAAAGAAAATGGTCTGGAGATTATTTGTGTATCTTTCTTTGTTGAGCTACCACAATCTTGCTAGAAATTACACAACCAAGCTCTATTCTCTTGCATTGTCTTTCTTCTACTTGCATTGCAACCAAAATATCATCAAGATTCCATTGCTCCAACACTTTCTTCTTGCTTCTTCCTCTGCATTCCCAATCCTTGGACTCAAGTGGACACAAAATATTGGTAAAGACAACTGAGGGGACAAAGTGATACCACAACTAACTGGATTTCCATAACAATGTAATTACTAGGTTGGGGTTGTATTAAGTTTTTCATTTCTTTATTTTTTTTTTTGAATATACATTCACATATTCAATAGAGTAGAAGAAAATCAATTTCCTTTATTGCCAATAGTTAGATTCATTTCCAAGAATCTTTTCACATCTTCTATAGAAGTTTATGGTGATAGATCCTTCCCTTCCCATCCCTATGGATTTGTGAGGGAAGAATATACTGAAGGAATTTCTTTCTATATTAGATAATAAATCCATAAATTGTTTTATTTATAAGTTTCCATAAATCCTCAAATATTCTATCCGGGAAGTTACAGGGGAAGAAAAAGCTTTGAAGCTTTAAATTTTCTCATGTCTCTGAGATAGAAGAAGATTTAATAATCCACATATTAATTGGAAAAAGCTTTGTTTTGATTAGAATAGATTTAATACACTATTGCATAGATAAATAACTACATCCGGTTATTTATTTGTATAGGATTTGTTAATTAGGATTAGAAGCTTTAATTTCATTTCTTCATTTAATTCAAAAAGTTCTAGAAAAGCACAAAAATATTTCTTTTAATTAGATTAGTTGCTTTGTATTGCTTTATTTCTTTTTTATATTGGAAAAATACAAAAACATAGTGTAGTATTTTATTTACTTAGATTAGCTTGTTATTTATTTTCATAGATTAAATGCATACATGACCATTAACGGACCACAACAAGAACAAACATATGGTAGTGATCCATGAGGTCCCCAACCAAATGGGCCCAAATTTCTTATGGACATAGATACTAGACTTTGTATGCTTGTCCTTAGAACACCATCATGGTACTTGAAAAAATTACACAATTAAACATTTTAAACATCATGGCCGATAAGGCTTATGAATATTGGACTACCCCTAAAAACATAGCCTAGATTTCACATATGACCATACAAGGACCATGACCAGAGAGAGTTTATGGTTGTGATCCAGCGGTCCCCAACCGAATGGGCCCAAAACCAATTAGACTTAGACACCAGATTATGCACACTAGTATTTAGGATGTCCCCACTTCCACCAGACATTATTAGACAAATGAAAATTTTGAATGAAGAATCTCATCAAGCCCTCACATTCTGGACTGAACCAGCTAACCACCCATAGAGCTAGTGGAACCACGCCTCTCTCTCATTTATTCCATGACCTTGTCTAGAAATCATTACGAGGCACCCATTGGTTTTCCACGCATCCCACAACCATTAGAAAGGATTTCCATGGAGCTTGATATTGATTGGAGTCTTCATGTGGCTATTCTTTCCGATCCATCCATTAGACCCATTCAGTTAGAAGGGCCTTCCTTTCCCTTGATGAGTAGATCCCGATATTACACATCGAGGACATTTTCCTTGATAGCTTATTCATCCCATTCCCATATTTTCATCCACATACACATATTCGCTATATTTCACTATCCATATACCATCCACATCATTCCACATCGGCTGTCCCCGGCATGACCTCGGGAGGTCGAGTGCGATTGAAGGTCACGTGTCATTTTCATTTGTACAAATTGGTGAACCCAACATGAAGAGCTAGTCTCTTTTTCATTTCCATTTATTTCATCCATCTTCTTCCTCTCCCATTATTCTATGGGTATTCATATACCCCCCAAATATGTCGGGATAAGATGAAACGGTGACCCATTTTGGGTCTCGAGGCATATTACTACCAAATGGGTAGGCAAAAATAGTCACCCTCACTATCTGGTGGGTGGAAACTACTCAACTAATCTCCCTTCATCTCAAACTCCTCCTCCTCAAGGGACCAAAAATGGCTCCTCAGTCAGGATTGAGGAGATTGATCAACTTACACATGGGCCACAACCTAAACTCTCAAATTATAATAATATGACATTCACCAGAGATTCAGGATCCTCTCCTCAAGTTTTGTTTAGACCACAAATCAGTATGTAGTCTGATCAACTCCCATTACTAGATGAGGAGTACTTAGCACATTATTCTTGAAAGTGAAAAAACACTTCAAAAATATGGACCAATCTTTGGATAGGATGCAAGGATATGTTGATGTCTTACTTCAAAATAACACCTACCCCTCCCACAATAAAAAATTTCTAATGAGGGGTGGCCAAACAACAAAATAATTCATAGTAGGATATCACACTCCTTTACAACCTAACAAGGTTCAACAACGTGTGCTAAAAAAACACCATACCATCATCAGGTGAGGTCATCTCGACATTGGTGGACAGGGTTAGAGAATTGGAACTTTCCCAGGCTACTCATGTCTCATCTTCTACTAGGAAGGAAGGATTCTCCATCATCCACAAAACTTTGGCCAAGTTCCTACTATACCAAATCCTCCTCTCGGTTTTTCATGGGCATTCCTAGCCCCAGATATCTCCTCACAGATTGAGGACCTTGGGTATGCCCCCTCACACCACATATGGATACCCTCAATAGGAACCAACTAGAAGTGCATTCTCAAATGTCATCCCAATTGGTAATGCAATGTTCCCTAGTTTTTGTGCCTCCCACTCCATACCAGAGTAATGTTCCCCCATATCTACACATGTATTCCAAATCACCACAGGGGACATGTTCTCTTTTCTGGCTCATATGCTCAGCCACAAGGGATGCCTTATGCCTCTACAAATGTTTACGCTACACCATATCAACCACCTATTCCACTCCACCTCCCCATCGGGGTCATCTATGGTAGAGTCCTATGCTTTGGGGACCTACTTGAATATCTTAAGGAGCCTCGAATTTACCATATAAAGTGTTATGCTTCCCATGACCTCTCTCCAAAATTTTCCAAATTTAAAGGGGAGGGAGATCCAAATGCACATATCAAAGCATATGCAATTACCATTCGAGAGCTACTCCCATGGGATGTAGTTGTAGAAAAAGATCTTCCTAAGAATCTTGAAGGAATCACTCTCAATTGGTATTATAGGATACCTAAAGCCTCAATACATTCCTTTAAATAACTTTGTGTCTGAATTCATCAAAGCTTTTGACATGAACAAGTTATTGAGAACAAGAATCAAGGAAATTCCTACATATAAAGCAAGAGCACAATGAATTTTTGCATATTTCATCCAGAGATGGTGGAAAGTCCTCTACTCTTTAGATTTTTGTACAAGAACTCCCAACATGGATCAGATGGAGCTTTGATCTATTCCTTCACTCTCTTAACCGGGAAATGAAGGAAGAAGTCCAGAAGTTCCCCTAAGGAGTTACGAAAGAGGTGTTAGAGGGTTCTCTCATTGATCAAGCAATAATAGATAATGGTCGAAATACCTATGGTTCAAATGGAGATTTGATCACTCCCAATCAAGGTAATTCAAGTTACCCCAAATAAATGAAAAATAATCAAGGACCTAAGGTCCTCAACAAAAACCACGGTGTTACAACCGATGGTGTTACAGACCAAGAAAAGAAACCAAATGTTGTTAACACCTCAAGCACAAATAATGTCAACAACAACACAAATGGTAATAATCAAAGGAGTAACAAATTCACTCCTATGATCAACATGGTGGATTTCAATCATCCTCCACCCCAAAACAACAAGTTCAAGCTCAAGGCCCTAACCAAGTACCCAAATGGGTACCAAAACCAATATCAAAATCAAGGGAAATGACCTCCAAACTTCAATTACAATAACCAATAGTTGAATAATAATCAAAACTTTGGACCACAACAAAACACAAACCAAAGACCTCGGGATTATGATCCTAACTTATATTGGGATTCCATAGGGTCCAGGGCATGATGCTAGAACATTTTGTGACTATAATAAATTCATTCAACATCTACCAGAGGACCAAAGACAACTCTTTGTTGAGATGTTTTTGGTGAATCCTACGGTGCAACTCAAATACTAGCATGGGGTTTGTATCCCCTCAAAACACACCACTTAGATCTTTAATGATCCCCTTCCAACGCATCCTAACAATGGTAAGTTGACCCCAATGATACAAACAAGGGTAACTCTAGTGGGAAATAATGATCATGAAGCTTTGACTTCATCAAACCCATTGGTGGCACCTCCATTGGATGGTCACCAACAAAATAATATTGTGGGTCTAGTAGAGCTAGAAACCAAACCCCAAATAAACACACTATCTATCGAGAACTCAGACTACTCTTCATCATCCCATTCCTATTTACCCATCTATGTTAGATGATGTTCCAACACTTCAAAACTAGTGGGGGCTTATGACTTGATCAATGATTTAACAAAGACCTTTTCTCACATCTCCTTCTTTTTTTGAAGAACTCCCTACTCATAGAGCTACTTTATTTATTGGAAGCATTGGGTCTTGGGAATTTGATCAATGTCACCCCTCCTCCGAGAGGCAAAATAAATCACATAGAATTTGATGTACATCCTCTTGGGAATCCCAAAAGAGATGTCGGGTTTATATTTGACATCAGTAAGATTCCCACAGATGTTGAGTTGGCACGTAGAGGTGATCCAACTTTATATCTATAAGTTTGGATTTACAACAATTACGTAAAACGCATGATGATCGATGATGGGGAAATAATCAACATTGTCCTTTTCATTTCTCTAGAAGTTAGGCTATGAGAAACCAATTTCTCTTCAACAAGAAATACGTTGAGAGGGTATGATAGCCTCAAGGAAACATCATTGGAACCATAGTGCTACCAGTTACCCTAGGGCCCAAGATGGTTCTTACAAATTTTATATTATAGACTAGAAACTAACTATAATATGATTCTCGGTCATCCTTGGATACATCGCATGAAGGTGATTCCTTCCACATTGTTTTAGGAAGTTAGATTCCTACATTTGGGGAAATTCTTCATTGTACAGGTGACCCAAAGCCCTTTGACATTCACCTAGCTAACCTAAAGAAGAAACCTAGGGTGCATTCTAAGTTTGAGCTCCCCACAAACCAATTGAACAAACCCACGAGTTCAACACTAGAGACAAAAAAATAATTCCCATAATGGAATTAGAAACTACCAGTTTGATCAAGGGATTCTTTGTAATCAAAGATGAAATTTTGTTGTTGAGATAGTATCAATAGAAACCACGGAAAATATTGTTGAGTTGTTGGAGAATGATTTACCCATTCTCCTTCCATTTGATTCCATGGGCATAGGACATGCTCTAGGGACTCGGATCTCTTCCCACTGATGGAATTTTCATGGTTGAAGTCTCAGAAGCAAGGGAAGAAGATACAAAGCAATCAAACATCAATCTTCCCAAGAAAATTATTGGACTCTTAATTTGATGGAGAAAAATGTCCGCTTTGGCACTAGGGGCAGTGTGATCCTCACTTCTCTTGAGGGAAGGTCATGCCTTTTTCCTTCAAGCTAAATTTTGAATGTACAAAAATGGTGTAGAATATGAGGCTCTCCTTCTTGGTCTCATAGTAGCCAAAAGGATGGGCACTTGTAATATTAGAGTGTTGGGTGATTCACAACTAGTTAGCTTAATCAAGTTTTAGAGGTATATGAGACTAGGGAAGAACACTTATACTCTATAAAAACTATTGTACTCAACTTAAGTAAAGGTTTTGACTTCATTTCAATCGAATCCATCCCACATGAACAAAACCTTATTTCTGATTTGATAGCTACTTTTGCTTCCCGCTTCTTTCTAGAAAAGAATTAGAAGATACCAACTTCATAGTTTTGGTTCACATGAACCCTTAGTTCACAAAATGCCAATGAATCCAATCTTGGCATATGTTGAGGCTGAGAATGAGCCTGCTACCCTAGATTATGTAAAAAATGATGAGGCTATCTTAGGGTACCTTAACGCTTATATGGATTTACATCCCACACATCATAAGAGAGGATTTTCTCTCATTCCTCACTCTTCCTCCTATTTTGGAGATCACACGATGGACCCTTCCTCCTCGAAAGGCCTTGAGATTTGTGAGATAGAAGAGGAAGGGGAGATAGAACTACCTCTACCCCCTAAGTTTGAAGAGGGTAATGCCTCTTTGATCGAGGGATGATCGATATCAACATCGGGATGGAGGAGGACCCAAAATTTTGAAGTTAGGTTCTTCACTAACTCTGAAGAAGTGGAAATACACACGAAGATTCTTAAATAACATTCAAAATCCTTCATGTTTAGTTATAAAGAGATGACATGAATTTCTCCTCATGTTGTAGTCCACAATCTTGTAACCAAATCTGATGCCAAGCCCATCAAACAAAAATCCAGACCTATGAAACCAAAGGTGGTACTAATGGTTAAAGAGGAAGTTATGAAACTCCTACAGTGGGGTTCATCAAACCTATTGATTACTCAATGTGGGTATCTAACATCATCCCCATTCTTAAAAAGAACAGAAAATTTTGAATCTGCATTGAATTTTGGGATATAAACAAAGCATGTCCCAAAGATGATTTCCCACTACCATCCATCGATGTTATCATTGATGCAATAACTGGTTATGAGTTTTTGTCACTTATGGATGGTTTTTCCGGTATAATCAAATTAGGATCTCTAAGGAAGATCAAACAAATATGACCTTTATTACTCCTTGGGAACTTATTGCTACGCATAATCATGTCATTCGGTCTCAAGAACACTGTGCCACTTACCAATGGGAAATGAATTACATATTCCATGATCTTATTCACAAGATTGTGGAATCATATGTTGATGACCTTCTAGCTAAGGACAAGAAGCATTGCAATCACCTTGAGGTGATTCACATCATCCTCTCATCTCATTGAATATGGTGTTACATTAAATCCAGAAAAATGTGTGTTTGGTGTGATGGGAGGGAAGTTACTAGGATACATCATCTCTTCATGAGGGATTGATGTAGATCCATAAAAATATGAGAGTTCTAGAAATGACCCCACCATCGATGAGTTAGGGTATTTTGTCCTTTCTTGGAAAGCTCAGGTGTAATCAAAGGTTTATTCCTGATTTAACCTTTTCCATTCATCCGATAAATAATTTGTTAAATAAGGATTGTTATAACATCTAGATGGATGAGTGTCATGAGGCATTTGAATCAGTCAAATGATTCCTTCTATCACCTCTCATTCTCATGCCTCCCAAGTCAGATTTACCCCTCATTTTATATTCTTAGGAAAGAGATGTATCATTAGCTTACATGTTAGCACAAAAGATGATGACAAGTGTGAAAGTGTAATTTAATTCATCATTGTACATTTCTAAACTATGAGACTTGCTATACACAGTGAAAAAGGAATGCATTTCTATAGTGTTTGAATAAAAAGGTTAAAGCATTACATGCTTAACCAAGAAACGTGGGTTATTGTTAAAACATAGTCTTCGACATTCCTAACACAAGGGTTCTTTTCCAAGAAATTTGGATGATTCATAACCTTAATGGGAGAATTTGAGTTAACTTATATCAACCAAAAGTCTATTCAAGGGAAAAATCATTTCCAATTGGTTGGCAGATAACCCATTAGATGGTGGAGAGTTAGTAGACATGATTTTCCCCAATGATTGTATATACTACATAAAAATTATACCTCCCATTTTTGTGTCCATGGTATTTAGATATT
Organism: Taxus wallichiana var. yunnanensis; assembly: GCA_018340775.1. Taxonomy (NCBI): domain Eukaryota; kingdom Viridiplantae; phylum Streptophyta; class Pinopsida; order Cupressales; family Taxaceae; genus Taxus; species Taxus wallichiana. The sequence continues at coordinate 480,624,656 of CM031243.1, forward strand.
TTCAATTTTATTATGGACCACACATACCCTAAGGTAACAAATTTCACAACAGAGAAGACGGCTACACGTCATAGCTTTACCAAGTACGTAATTATAGAACAAGTGATCTATCGTAGAGCTTTTGACATAATGTTGCTAAGGTGTGTCGATGAGGAAGAATATGAAAATATCCTCTATGGAGCCCACAATGGGGTTTATGGAGGTCATTTTGGAGGACATGCAACCACTAGAAAGATACACCATATGGGTTATTTTGGCCCACCTTAGAACATGACATAGTACAGTACATACACAAGTGTTAGAATTCTCTCATGAGATTCATATACCTACCCAAGATCTACAAATGATTGCAACACCTTGACCCTTTTCCACATGGGGCTTAGATTTGATAGGGAAATTATCTCCCTCATCTATGGATGGCCACAATTTTATAATTACGACCACAAAATATTTCACAAAGTGGGTTGAGGCCATGCCTCTTACCACCATTCTAGGGTTTGTAATTGCAAAGTTCATCTTGAACCAAATCATCTATAGATACGGGTCCCATAGGTCATTATCTCCAATAATGGAACATCATTTAAAAATAAAGAGGTGCATGAGTTGTGTGGAAAATTCAAGATAAATCATCACACCGCCTCTCTATACTACCCTAAGGCCAATGGATAGGCCGAGGAAACTAATAAAATGCTAAAATCCATCCGTTGGTTGCTCAAACATGCACCCACATCTCGATCACCGAAAAGGGACCGATGTGTCTAAGAGACCACAATGGAACCATCCCCCGAGTTGTGGGACCTTGCAAACTTGGTATGGATCTCCGGAGATAAGGCCGGTTCCTCTATCTATTTCTACTACTACTACTACTCCTAGTGTTAAAGGGGAAACTAAGCTAAGAATGCCAAGGGACCAGGGAAAGAAGGATAACATGAAGTAAACTACACTAAAAAGGTGATATCACCAGAAAAGAGGGATGAACACTATTTGTTCTAAGCAGAATGATAGGGAATGTGTGAGAGGAGGCTAGGCATGAGTAGCACAAAAAAACATGCATTCACCAAATTGTCCTTATGGAACACAACCAAACATGGAACTGCAGGGGACCTGAAGTAGCACAACAATACACAATGTAAGAGAAAAGGAAAGAGGACCACAAACATGCTAGACAGAGAATAGTCACAAAACAATGCTTCTATTACTTCCAAAAATTCACAAAATTGTTACAATGATAAGAGGTCCGATATCCACATGTAAGAGCCAAACATGGAGGTCTCTGAACTCGAATATAGAAAATATGGAGTCCTTAGCAACATGTATAGGATCCAAGTATCAACATAACAAATGAGCCTTTCTTACATTTATAGATGAATTCATGGAGGAAGAAGGGAAAAGGAAGGAAAACCCAAATTTGAAACACAACCACCAATACGAAGTATTCAATGTCTCAGTAATTTGCTTCGAAAATATATGAAATACGTTTCCCATGCTTGTTTGATGTGTTGAAGACAAAAGAGGGTGGATCATACCAAATTGGGTGGTTGGAGAAATCATATCTACTCATCAATGTTTAGAGAGATGTTTTCCCATTTCTCACCTACTAGATCGCTAGAATTTGAATTTTGAATTTTGGCACTGTAGCTGATGTCAGCAGCTCTCTAACAAGTCTAGGCACATGCCGATCTAGCTCAGAGAGCTGATGATATGGCTATCAAAAGATGTCAAAGTCGCTGACGATGTAAAACACATGGCGCATGTTGATTGGGCTGAGATGATGGTCAAATGTACAACTATTTGTCATTTCTACCACATGTCAATCATTCATTTGTTACAAGTTAGATTTGGCCCTTGTCTAGTTGCGCATGGCCTACTTAAGCATGTCAAAGATGATCTAGCAGACGATGGATGTGTAGATAAAATAAAGGAAGGCATAGAGAGGGTGTGATGCGCGCAGGGGAGATGAATCAAATTGGTGAGTAGAGAATGTATGGTTAAGGCACAACTATTACAAAGTAATGGGTGCGCATGTGAAGGGCCAAGGACTTAGGCGCACGGGATGGGGAGAAAATGACTTGGAAGAATTTGGAAGCACGGAAGGTGGGCGTAAGAGAGAAGTGGAAGGAGAAAAGGAAAAGGGGCATGCAGGTAAAAATGCGACCAAAAGAATGTGCCAAATGATTTTGAGCACGTGTAATTCTTCAATAGATATCTTAGGGATAGAATGTGTATGTAAGTTATCCAAATCACTAGGAGAGCTATTTAGATAACAGTTTTGGTGACTTTCGGGGCCATCTGCTTGCTAGATGAAAGAGACTAGTAGCCTGAAGCATCCATTGGGCATGGAGTCTGCTTGTACAATCATGAAAATGCCCATGCAACTACTTGAAATTCATATCTGCACTTTTTTTTGAATCTCACAATTGTTGAGAGAGAAGTTCTAAATTCTGTAAGTAATAAAAGAGTATGAGTAGAAGCACGCGAGAGGAAAGAACTATGTATAAAAACAATGTGCACAGAGCACACTTGGAGGAATTAAAACTACTTTAATATATACAACATGATGCGAAAACCTAATGGAAGGGTTTGAGATAGATCTCATTTACTGGGATTTACAACATGCTTCCATTCGGATGAGTTAACTCAAAAGAGTTAGCTTCTTTGTAGGACTTGATGATGTATGGGCCACTCCAAAGTGCATCAAACTTTGAATGGCACCTTGGTTTAGCTCTATCAGCATCCCATTTTAGAACCAGGTCTCCAAATTTGAAAGCTTGAGGCCTAGCCTTTCTATCAAACCATTTCTTTGTTGCTTGCTTGAATGTTGTTCTAGCTTGATCATGGCAGAGTTTCTGAGCTCTTCAAGATGAACCAACTCTACCATCCTAATTTCTCTCTAATCCGTGCCCTCAAATTCTAGTTGCTGGGCAAGCACTAATGAATTTAGTTCTAGTGTCAAAGGAAGGGAAGCCTCCTTTCCATAGACAAGCTTATAAGGAGAAGTTCTTATTGCCTTTTTGACTGTGATTCTATCTACCCAGAGCACGCATGGAACCTTTAAATGCCACTATCTTTGGTTAGTATTCATTATGCACTTCATGATTCTAATCAGGTTCTTGTTTGTTGATCCCGCAGATTGTTGCCCCGAGGGTAATAGTTGGAAGAGGGTTTCAGGTAAATACTCAGACTTAGAGCCCAATCAGTGATTTTAGCACTAAGGAAAGCTTTTGCATTATCAAATATAATGGTTTGAGGAATGCCAAACCTTGTGACTAAACCCTCGAGAAAGTCAAGAATGACTACCTTAGTTGATTCCTTAAGCACGAAACTTCTATCCATCCGGTGAAGTAATCAGAGTGTTAAGCACCCATTTGTGTCCAGCGCTTGAAGGTGGATTGATCATGCCTATGAAGTTGAGACCCCATTACGCGAAAGGCTGAACCACTGGATTTTTGGAGGGGAAGTGCTACCAACCTTTTCTTTCCTAAAAAGAAAGTGCACTCCTTACATTTTGTGCCCCACTTATGTGTATATGCAAATAGGGTAGGCAAAAGATACCTACCATTATGATCTTCATTGTTGTAGTCTTGACAGAGAAGTGTCCACCAGATAATCCATCATGAAATTCTACTAACACTTTTTCATCTGCGTGTCGTTGATACATCTTAACAACATGCCATCTAGATCTCTTTTGAAGAGAAGTCCATCAATCAAAACATAAGGAATAGATTGCAACCTCAGATGCCTTCTCTTTTCTTTATTCAAACCTGAGGGTACACAACCTCGAAAGGAATGTGATCATTTCCTTCATCCAGTCACATGTGTCAAGGTCTATATTCTATTCATGTTCTACGCGTGGGAGGTCTTCATTTAGAAATAATGAAGCCTCAAGTTCACTCTGCACATCCTCAACAATCTACTTGTAGAGTGCACTACCTCTTACTAGCTTTGTGGCCTTAATAGTCACATCATATTCCATGATTTTTTTCACCCATCGTGCTCTCTTCTCACTGATTTTTTCTCCCATGATGAAGTCTCTGATAGATGAGTGAGAGACTAACACCTTGATATGATTGTTGAAATCATACATTTTGAATTTCTTGAGTGTGCGCATGATGGAAAAGACTTGCTTCTCCATGTGACTATATTTCAATTCATAATCCTTTAGCATTTGGCTAAAGAAGGCCACTGGTTGTTCCAACCCTTGTTCATTTTCCTATGTTCGGAAAACAAAAATGCTTACATCAACACCATAAGCATAAAGGATGAAATCCTTTGAGTAATCTAGATTGAGGAGTGTTGGCACACAAGCAATCTCTTTCTTGATCTTGTTGAAGCTTTCTCTTCCTTCTGCTGTCCATTTGAAGGCTATGTCCTTCTTGAGCATAAGGGTGATGGGCCAAACCAGTCCTACAAAGTTAGGGATAAAATTCCTAACAAAGTTAATCTTGCCAAGGAAGGATTGTAAGGATTTTTTTCTCGTGCTACAGGGAAAGGGATAGGATGGCCGAACGCACACTTAGATCAATCGTGATACCATTGTTAGTGCAAATCTACAACACCCCCTAAATGACTTTCAAATCTACAGTTCAGAAATGGGTCATTTAGTGTGATTGCACAACATTGAATTTTCTCCAAGGTGTGGGACCTTGCAAGGTGAGAAAATTCTCCAGAGAAATTTGGTTCTTACTCCTCTATCTAGGTGTATGCATGAATTTTATAGAGGTTTAATACTAGATCCTACTCTAAATTCCAAGGAGATAGAGATAAAGGATGCAAAAAAGAAACAAAACTAAGTAAAAATGGTGATACACCAAAGGAGTGATGAAATTCTACCTTGAAAATTAAAAAAATCATAGAGATGTAACACTAAACATGCATGAGATTGCTAAATGTAATGAAAGACTAAAAATAATGATAAATGCATGAGAGGATTGAAGATTATTTACAAAACATGCATTACCATTCCCAAATTTGATACAATGCATTACATTGGTAGAAATGCAAAAAATGTGTCACAGTGCTCCATGGAAGGTCCTGAAACTCTTTGAATTCACATGCCAAGGGGAAGAAGGGAGTCCAAGAAACAAAATGTCCAACCCTTTACAAAAGAGCCAAATCGCTTTTAACATGAAAACAGAGTCCAGAAGGAGAAATGTGGGAAAGTTGAAATGAAGGTTCAACCACCAACAAGATTCATCAAAATGGCATGGGTACCCTTAAAAGTTCATTCCCCAAGATTTTTGACCATGATGGAGAAGAATGGAAGCCATGTTGCATTAAAACTGGTGGTTGAATGTTGGTTATGCTCTTTTTCCCATGCCAAATGTGTTTTTTCAATTTTCTCCCACTATACCCCACCAAAAAAAAAAAATTGAAGGTTCCATCATGTAGAGGACTTCAATGGATTTCTAATGAAACCAAAATCAAGAAAAAATGAGCTCGGTTCGAAAGATATGGCCTCCTCAAGATTTAGGGAAAACTGGCAAAATTAGGGCAAAATGGGTTCAGTGGGCCGAAATTTGAAAATTTTCCCCTTTTTTGAATTTTGGGGAAAAATCCCCAAAAAGCACCGTTGGCTCGACCTCTACTTGACATGTGGCACGTTCTATTGGCTCTGCGAGACTCAAATAGTTATTTAACCCCTTTTTGAATTTGGAAAATTTTCCAAAATTACTCCATGCCCCCACCACTTTGGGACACGTGTCACCACCTGGCTGCTCGGTGGGCTTTCACTTCATTTTTTACCTTTGCACCATCAACCACTTTGGAGAAAATTCCAAGATCCCTCCACCGCTCCGACTCCCGCCTCCAACAGACATGTGGCATCATTTTATTTCTCGGCGGGCTTTTGCTTGGATTTTCCCTTTGACCCTTTGAAAAACTTTGGAGAAATTCCAAGAAACTCAAAGCTATCCCACCGCTCTAACCTCCCGTTGACATATGGTACATTCTCATCTCCTTGCAGGCTTTCGGTGTAAAATTTTTCCCTTTGTGCCAATTGAAAAAGCGTCAAAATCTAACTTCCCCGATGCCCGCTACTCGCCATGACACGTGTCATCATCCTATTAGTTAGTTGCGGCCTTCCCATGGAAAATTTCTTCCAAAACTCCACCGAGCCATAACTTGAAAAATACTTGGAGTTAGGAGGAAAATTTTACCTTTCTGGAAAGGTGAGAAAATTATCTATCTGATGAAGCCATACCCAAAAAAATTTGAGTGCCTAAAAAGTGAAAAAAATTGACTGAGGCACAAAGAAGGAAAGAATGAAGGAAAGTTAGCCAAAATAAGCAGGGGGCTTATTTTGGATAAAAATTTTGTGACTCAAAGGGGACATCTACCTGCTAGATGAAGTGACCAAGTTGCTTGAAGCAATCCATTTGGTAATGGAGTCATCAACTTAACTGCTTATTACTCTTAACTCATTAGAAAATCTTTAGAATGAAGATTGTGAGATTAGAGCATTACTTTGATCCGGAACATGGCCTACAAAAGATGAATCCTTAGGGAAAAAAAATGTGCCAAAGCACTTAGGAAATGTAAATCTAAGCTTAACAAAACAATGTGCATAAGCACTTAGAGGAATGAAAATCTAAGCTAACATGTACAAGGTGAGAAGTTTTCCTTCTAGTAGCAAATGCTTTAGATGGATTCCATTAACTGAATCTGCAATTCTTCACCATCCAATGTAGATAATTTGAAGGCATTCTTGTTCTTGCATTTTGTGACCATGTAGGGGCCACTCCAAATGGCATCAAACTTTGAATGCCTTCCTGGCTTTTCTTGGTCTGCATCCCATTTCAACACTAGATCTCTAACTTGGAAGGTTCTAGCCTTAGCTTTCCTATCAAAGCTTCTCTTGATCAAAGCTTGGTCCTTCTCCATTGTTTGGGCTGCATGCTCTCTGATTTCTTGGAGTTCCATCAATTCTGCATATCTAACCTCCATGGGTTCAAACTCTAACAATTCCAATTACTTCATGAGTTCCAATGTTGGTAACTCAAGTGACATAGGCAAGATTTCCTCTCTCCCATAAACAAGTCTGAATGGAGAGTTACTAGTGGATCTCTTGGGAGTTATCCTATCAACCCATAAGGCTGATTTGAGCTTAGTGTGCCAAGTCCTCTCGATTTTCATCAACATTCCTCTTGATGATCCTTAATATATTCTTGTTGGTAGACTCAACTTGGCCATTACCTTGGGGGTAATAATTTGATGAAGTGCTCGGATAGATCCCATTTCTAACAGCCCATTCAATGACCCTTAATCCTATGAATTCCAATGCATTATCTCGATATTATCAGTGGTAGGTATACCAAATCTTGTTTCTATCCCCTCATAGAAATCTAGAATGCTAGATTCATTTGCCTCTTTGAGCACACCACTTCACCCATTTGGTGAAGTAGTCTGTTGTTATTAGAATCCACTTGTGTCCTTGGCTTGAGTTTGGATTAATGACTCCAATGAAGTCCAAACTCCATTGCATGAATGGCTGGTCAATTGAGATTGGGTGTAATGGAAGTGCTACTAATCTCTCTTTTCCTATGAATAATGCTCAATTTTTACACCTCTTGATCCATGCATTACAATCACTAAATACTTTGGGCCAATAATATCTAGCCTTCATGATCTTGAGAGTTGTTACCCTTGGAGAAAAGTGACCCCATATGATCCATTATGGAACTCTTCTAACATTTTCAATCTGATTTTTCCCAATGCACCTCAAGAAACACCCCATTGATATCCTTTTTGAACAAGACACCATCAACAAGTGCATACATAATAGCTTGCAATCAAGTGCCTTCTTTTGGCTTTGTTCATCTCTAGAGGGCATCCTGGCCTATTTGTAAGAAGTGCATTATGTCTTGGGTCCAACAAGGAGTGAGCATACCACCATTTTCTTCTTGAACATCTCTTTGTTCTCGGCTGTCTTGCAACACCAAAACAACATTCTTCTCTTTGCTTATTCCATTGATTGTCCAAATGCCAATTTCTCACACAATCCCTTTCCTCGGACCAGCTTGGTGACTTTGATCTCAATGTCATACTCCATGACATGAGTAATCCACCCAACACATTTTTCATTTAGACCTTTGTTGAGGAGGAAGTCTTTAACTCCCACATGAGAAACCAACAGTTGAACCTTGTTGTTTGAAACTAGATGCTTAAATTTCTTCAATCCCTAATCACTGGCAAGAACATGCTTCTCAATGAAGGAATACCTTACCTCATAGTCCTCTAAGCTTTGGCTAAAGAAGGCAATTGGCTACTCTGCATTTTCTTTGTTTTGCTGTACTAAAATTGTAGAAATTGTATCACCACCGCCAAATGCATAAAGGATGAAATCTTTGGAGAAATCAAGTTAATGAGAGCTAGAGCTCGTGAGATAGCTTCTTTGATTTCCTCAAAACTTCCTTACCTTCAGCTTATCCATTTTAATGCCACACTCTTCCTCAACATCATAGTTATTGGCTTGATAAGGGCTGCAAATTTTGGAACAAACCTTCGAACAAAATTGATTCTTCCTAATAAAATTTGAAGAGATTTCTTATGATTTGGAAATGGCAAAGTGCTCTTATTGCTTCAACCCTCTCTAGATCAATTTCTAATCCCTCTTTAGAAATAATGTGGCATAGGAGCTTGCCTTCATGAGCTAAGAAAATGCATTTTTGGGATTCAAGGATACCCCAAATCTTCTACATCTTTGGAACACTTGCCTCAAATGAAAGAGATGATCTGCGCACTTTTAGAAAACACAATAATATCATCTAGGTATATCAACACTATTTTGTTGATCAATCTCTTGAACGCCATATCCATTTGCCCTTTGGAAAGTATCTCCGCATTAGACAACCCAAATAGAATTTTTCTATATGCATAGGTTCCCCATTTGTGGTGAAGGCTGTTTTGAACTGATCATCTTCCTTTACCATGATCCGATTATACCCTCGAATAACTATCTAGCAATGAAAACCTCTTAGAGCCAAAGAATAACTTCCAAAATCTGCTCCATAGAAGGAGGTGGGTAGTGATCCTTGAGGGATGCTCCATTTAGATCTCTAAAGTCTATACACAACCTGATTTCTCCACTTTTCTTTCTAATTGGAACCAATTTTGCAACCCAACTTGAATGCTTGATGGGGAATATGATACTTGCCTCTATTAACTTATTTAATTCCTTCTTCATGAGAGGCTCCATGTGTGGATTGACCGGTATTTGTTTTTTCTTGATGGGTTTAGCACTTGGTTCTAACTCAATTGTGTGTTGAGCTAGCTTGGGATTGAAACCTTTCAAGTCTTCATAGCTCCAAGAAAATACATCCGGAAATCTTGGAAAAGTTTGCATGAACTCATACCTTTCTTTCTCGGTACCTACTTTACCAATTTGAAGTGATTTACCTTCTCCAACTGAGATGGGCTATGAATCCTCTCCCTTGAATTGGATGTTTACTTTCTCCTTCCTAAATTGATCATTAGGATTAAAGATAGATTCCAAGGTCACAAGTCCTTTTGCGCTTTGTTGGTTCTTAATTGTACCACTTGATCACCATACTGTTGTTCTAACTTTTCCTAATTTTTGGCTGAGAACTCAGCTTCTTCTTGTAAGAAATTGATGATTTGTTGGTCACTCTCAAACACTTGCCAACTTACATTATTGTCTAGCACTGATGGCCTCACAATCACATGGATGTTTGGCTACATTTTATCCCTTTTGATACTCTCTACAACATCAAAAGTTGCTCCAACTGCTGCAAGCCTATCAACAGCTTGGTTTTCTTTCCTAGGGATGGAGTTGATGCCAAAGCCCTCAAAATCCTCAATGAGGTCCCACACCCTATTCTTATAACTCTTGAGCAGGTCATTCTTGGTAGCATGTTGTCCTTTAACTTGATTAACAATCAACTCACTATCACCAAAGACTTGTAAGTTCTTGATGCCTCTTTTCCTTAACCAATGCAACCCATGTATCAAGGCTTCATATTCAGCAGTGTTGTTATAACATGCGAAATAAAATCTAAATGATAAATAATACTTAATGCCTCGAGGTGAAACAAGCATAGCTCCTCCTCTACGCACCTTGTCTACTTCTTGATCCATCAAAGAACAACTACCATACCTCATTGTCATCTTTATGGTCTCGGCTTGGTGATGCTAAGAATAGGCTGATTTTCTTCATGCATGTAATAAACTCCTAGTTCGATTCCTCTATTTCCTTATAGGGATAAAAAGCATGTAACTTTTTTCCCATTCATCAAGATTCAAATTTGGGATGCTTCCAACTTTGGTGTTAGCTTCATGTGTGCTTGGATAATCCTCTTGATAAAATGCTAAATAATTGGCATTGATTGGGATTGGATTATGAGGCTTAATGTGAAAGTTTGTAATAGGTTCGAGCTGATTGTGGACTTGGATCCATATATTGTCCTAAACAACATGTGTGACCAATCAACAGATAAGTAGTCTTCGATTTTAGTTGTGAAATCCCTTGACAAACAAATGGCAAAAAGTGGTGGCAAATCTATCGTTGACACATCTTGCAAAATAGTGACATTGGGGCATGCATGCAAAGTGAGGATCAAATATTTAATTACCCCAACTATGGCTACTACTGTCCCATCTAATTGCACCCCCCTTGGATATGAATTCATATTGGAGGCCCAGCTAATTAGCTATTTTCTTGGGCATCACAGAACTACTTGCCCTAGAATCAATCATACAATTATGTACTAGTTTATCCCCAATGATCAATGAAACATAGAATGGAGGGGGATTCAAAACTTTACCTTGTTGTCCTCTAAGATTTCCTTTAGGATGAGTAGAATTTTTGAGTACCTTCTCTTGCATATGAGCTTGCTGATTTGAGGTTGACCAATTCTTCATGGCAGCTTGTAGTAGATCCCTTTGGCCTGGGATGGATAGTGACTCCCACATAGATATGTTCACATTTGTCTTCTTCATTTGTTCAATGATGCTAAATGGGGTTGAAACATCCCTTTTCTGCCCTTTAATTTGCACATTCTTCTCTTGTACATGGGCTGCAACAACTGGCATTTGAGCTAGTCTAGGAGGTGGCTTGGGCTGTCCTTACACATTTGGAACTGCATTTTGCCTACCAACACCTTGTGGAGTGATGGAAGGTTGTGAACCTCTTGGATCTAATGAATTCCCTTCACCAATATTCCTCTTGTTTGACCATGTGTTAGCTGCCACACTTTGAGAAGTTGTTTGATTCATACCACAAAAATGTTCAACTTGCACAATTCATAAGTGTAGTCTCATTTGGAGTTGTATCTTGTTGAAATGTCCCTTGTTGGTTTATTTCTTGACTCACTTCACTCTCTACACTATTTGTTGTCACTATAAAGCTTGGTTCAAAGCACCATTGAAGCACATAGATTGGTTGTGAGGTTAACTACATGGGAAACACCAAATACTCTTGAGCTATATTATTTTTCACCGCACTAAGGCTTTAGTGGTAGATGCAACATTGGGGTTATAGGGCTAAAATGGTCTATTGGTAGGAGGCCTTACTTGATTTTGATTTACAGCTAGGTTGGGTGGTCTATTAGGCTGATATGGTTGTCTATTAGGTTGAGTTTGAGGTTGATAAAGGCCTAAAACTTTGGGTTTGTTACCTCTTGAGTGTAACCAGCTCATTGCCTAAATTTTGTAATTGTTTCATAACTTCTTGAAGCTCATTTGAGGCACTAGAGGATGAAGTAGAAGTTTCATTTGAAATTTTATTTCTAGGAGTGGGAATAGGAGCTAAAGTAGGTGCTTGACTAGTGCTTGGGCTTTCCAAGTCTAGGATATAAGGGCACAGGAGGTCTAGGTGCAAGTTTACCACTTGGTTCAAATATTTCTCAGCCCTAATGGAATGTTATAAGTCGCAGGTATAGTTACACCTCCCATGGATTGGATTAACATAGAAATGTAAGAATTTAAAGCCTTGAGATAGTATAAGAAATCACCTTTAGCTGTTGGCCTCACTGTCACTGGGATTCTATCCCATGTCCTTTGAAATTTGAAATTGAAGTCTCATTAGTTGCTCATCGGGGCTCTCTTGATAGTTGTCTGTTGTTTCAATAGAGACAAGTTATCTCCCTTTTCTCCAAATTGGTCATGGAGAGCTATGCACAAAGTTCTAATTTTGGATAGAGATTGCCCCAAGGATCTTAAACCATTGCAAGGTTTTCCCTTTTAAATGAAGATGCCAATAATTTGACATAGCAATTGCATCTCAAAATCTCATGGATTACAAACATTAGCAATGTCTTTGACATGATCACTGAAGAGTGGTCCGATTTTCCCTAGTAAAGTATGGATATTCTTCAATGCTGCAATTAGAACTGGGTTTTGTGCATTGAGAGCAAGTGGGCTATACTAGTAAAGTCGATTTGATAAGGATTGGGCTATACCATTCGATTGGCACGAGAACCCTTATTGATTTGGTGAAAGGTCTACCAGTGTGGAGGAGTTGATAGAGTTCTATTTGGTGGAGATGGAGACCTTTGAATCCTTTTCCCCTCTCTCTTCTTCTTGGGGATAATTGTAGATACTCAGATAATCCCTCTTCTCTCGCCCTTGACCTTGTTTGGATTCTTCTCATGAATCTTCGACTGGATCGCTTGAAACCAAGTTGATTCTATCATTTTGGAGTTGCTAGATGTGTAAATCAGGGCTCTTCTTCTTGCAAGAAACTTACAACAAATGCACATCAAATTTGTTGTGATGAAGATGAAGACCTCTAAGGTCCCACCGGGCATGCCAAAACTATTAGTGTAAATCTACAACACCCCTAAATGACTTTCAAATATGTAGTTCAGAAATGGGTCATTTAGTGTGATTTGCACATTGAATTTTCTCTAAGGTGTGGGACCTTACAAGGGAAGAAAATTATCCAGAGAGATCTAGTTCTTACTCTTCTGTCTAGGTGTATGCATGAATTTTACAGAGGTTTAATACTAGATCCTACTCTAAATTCCAAGGAGACAGAGATAAAGGATGTAAAAAGAAACAAAACTAAGTAAAAATGGTGATACACCAAAGGAGTGATGAACTTCTACCTTGAAAATAAACACAAATCATAGAGATGTAACACCAAGCATGCACAATATTTCTAGAATGTAATGAAAGACTAGAAAATAATGATAAATGCATGAGAGGATTGGAAGATCATTTACAAAACATGCATTACCATTCCCAAATTTGATACAATGCATTACACTGGTAGAAAGGAAAAAAACATGTCACAGGATCCATGGAAGGTCTGAAACTCCTCGAATTCACGTGCCAAGGGGAAGAGGGGAGTCTGCAAGAACAAAATGTCCAACCCTTTACAAATGAGCCAAATCTGGCTTTTAACGATGAAAAATAGAGTCCAGGAAGGAGAAACGTGGAAAGTTGAAATGAAGGTTCAACCACCAACAAGATTCATCAAAATGGCATGGGTACCCTTAAAATTTCATTCCCCAAGATTTTCAACCATGCTGGAGAAGAATGGAAGCCATACTGCATTAAAACTGGTGGTTGAATGTCGGTTCTACTCTTTTTCCCATGCCAAAGGTGTTTTTTTAATTTTCTCCCACCAAACCCCACCAAAAAATAAAATTGAAGATTCCATCATGTAGAGGACTTCAATGGCTTTCCAATGACACCAAAAATAAAGAAAAATGAGCTGCCTTCGAGAGATATGGCCTTCTGAAGATTTAGGGAAAAACTAGCAAAATTAGGGCAAAAATGGGTTCGTGGGCCAAAATTTGAATTTTTTTCCCCTTTTTCAATTTTGGAAAAATCCCCAAAATCTCCACTAGCTCAACCTCTGCTTCACACATGTGGCATGTTCTATTGGCTCCACGGGCTCAAACAGTCATTTTACCCCTTTTTTGAATTTGGAAAATTTTCCAAAATTACTCCACGCCCTCACGCTTCGTAGACGTGTCACCACCTAGCTACTCGACGGGCTTTCACTTCACTTTTACCTTTGCATATCGACCATTTTAGAGAAAATTCCAAGATCCCTCTACCATTCTCGACTCCCACTTCTGATAGGACACGTGGTGGCATTTTATTTCTTGGTGGGCTTCCACTTTGATTTTCCTTTGACCCCTTTGACCACTTTGAAGAAAATTCCAAGAAACTCGAAGTTATCCCATCGCTCCGACCTCCCACCGACACATGGCACGTTCTCATCTCCTTGCGGGATTTTGGGAAATTTTTTTCCCTTTGCACCAATTGACCAAAACATCAAAACTCTAACTTCCCCAACGTCCATTGCTTTGCCATGACACGTGTCATCGTCCTATTGGTTGTGGGCCTTCCTAGGGAAAATTTTCCCAAAACCCCGTTGAGCCATAAATTTCAAAATACTTGGAGTTAGGAGGAAAATTTTACCTTTTTGGAAGGTGAGAAAATTATCTATCCGATGGAACCATACCTAGAAAATTTTGAGTGTCTAAAAAGTGAAAAAAATTGACTGAGATACAAAGAAGGAAAGAATGAAGGAAAGTTAGCCAAAATAAGCAGGAGACTTATTTTGGATAATAACCATCCTTTGAAACCACATGGCCCAAGAGCCTACCCTGAGCCACCAAAAATTGCACTTCTTGGGGTTAAGAGATACCCCAAATTCTCTAGCATCTCTCAAATACCTTTTCCAGTGTGCTATGTGATCCACACTCTACTTTGAGAAGACAGTTATATCATCAAGGTAAACCAAGATGAACTCATTGATGTAACCTTTGAAGGCAATATCCATGGCACACTAAAATTTTGTGCCCGCATTTGATAGACCAAAGGGCATTTTTTGATATGCATATGTTCCCCACTTAGTTGTAAATGCTGTTTTGAATTGATCCTATTCCTTAAACAGATCTCGGTTGAAACCGAATACCCATCTAGCATGGAGAAATTTTGTGAACTAGCTACAAGTCTACATAATTTGCTCCATTAAAGGAAAATGATAATGATCCTTTAGAGATGCCTTATTCAAATCTTTGAAATCAACACAAAGTCTGATTTCACTATTCTTTTTATGCTACTGGAGCAAGATTTGCAACCCATGTAGAGTATTTGATAGGAAAGATAATTTTTTCCTCAATGAGTTTTGATAGTTCCTTTCTCATGAGGGATTCTATCTTTGGATTGATTGGATGATTTTTCTATCTAACAGGATTTATGCCAGATCAAGGTCAATGGAGTGTTAAGCAACACTTGGATCAAAACCTTTGAGGTCTTCATACTCCCATGAGAAAATGTCACTGTATTTTTGATAGAGAGAGATGAAGGCATGTTTTTCTTCATATGCACAAGTCCTATTGAGTAGCAGCTCCTTCTCATAGTGCAATAGTAATGGAGGAGAAATCCTCTTACGTGACGCGCATGTATCTTTCTTTCACCCTTGAACTCATCATCAGGGATGAAAATTTTCTCTAAGGTGACCATCCCTTTAGGCAACTTATTTGTCTTTAGCTGTATTACTTGGTCACCATAGCTATTATGCAAGTTAGCTTGCATACTTGATGAAAATTCAACTTCATTCTGGATAAACTGGATGATCTACACATCACTGTTGAACACTTTCTAGCTAGTGTTATTATCTAGAATGGATGGTCTGATTACCATCTTAATGTGCCAGTGTTCCCTTTGAAAATTCCTCAGAAAGAGAAAACAGCGTGAACCAAGTGCGGCCATTTGGTCAGCCTCCTTGTTCATTCTACGTGGAACTACCTGCAGATTAAGAGCATCAAAGCTCTCAAGTAGGTCCCAAACTCTATGTTTATAAGCTTTAAGAAGCTTATTCTTTGTCTGGCATTTGTTGGTGACCTAGTGGATGACCAATTCTATGTCCCCAAAGATCTGCAGTGCTTTAATTTTCTTCTTTTCAGCAATAAGCAAGCCATGCACCAACGCTTCATATTCTGCCACATTGTTAGAACATGCAAACTACAACCTATGCGTGAAGAATAATTTCTCATCCCTAGGGGAAATGAGAACCACTCTTGCTCTTGTGCCATTTTTGCTTCTTTTGGATCCATCAAAGTATAACTTCCATAGACTAGTTTGAACTTTGTCTCCTATGAGCGTGCACGGAAGCATAGTGTCTTCTTCTAGAATGTAATAAGTACCAAGCCTAGTTTCATAGGCTTCCAGTTCTTCAGCATAGGGATCAAATTTGTGATGCCTCTCCACCCATTCATCAAGTACTAGGTCTGGAATAGAAGTGTGGAAGAGACTACTCTTCAGGAACTAAAACTTGTTCTTCCTGGATAAGACAATTGGCTTGGAGAGGGGATGGGACATATGGCTCTACATGATAAGAAAATATAGGCTTAGCTTGTATGGTAAACTAGGTACCATACCTTATCTTGAGTAACATATGAGACCAATTAGAAGACAAGTAACCACCCACTTTAGCAATGAATTCTCTTGATAGACATAGGGCAAACAAAGGAGGCAGTCAATAATTGACACATCTTGAGTAATTGTTAGGCTTGGACATGCATGGAGGGTTAACTCAAGATCCTTGATGAATCCTAAGGTGGTTACAATTGAGCCATCAATTTGTAGGACTCCTTTATACAAAGGGCTATATTTTAGACTCTAGACATCAGCTATCTTCTTAGGCATAACAAAAGTACTAGCACCTGAGTCAATCAAGCTGTTATGCACTAGGTGTTTGCCTATAATCAAGGACATATAGAAGGGTGAGGTTTTAGAAAATTTTCTTACTTTTTCTCCTCTTCTTAGAAATTTTTTACAAAATTCCGCGAATTCTCGTATAACCCGGCCACGACGAAGTTGCACTGAGCTTCATGCAGCATCGCACCGAGATGGAATGGTTAGGGCATCCCACATTGTGACGTTTATGTTTGTTTTCTTCATCTAGTCAACAATGCTAAACGGAAGCCCCCCCACCTTGTGAATTTGGGGAACAACATCCCTTCTTAACTGTTTAGGTGTGGAAGCTTGAATTTTAGTTGGAGCGTGAAGCTTGGCCTACCAAAGGATGAGCACACACTACTTGTAAGGAGCTTTACGTGGGACCTCCTACATAGGGATTTGAATGCTTTTACTACACAGGAGGTCTTGTCTCGATTATTTTTCTTCGAAGATCTACTTGCATTGCTAGGGATCGTGACTGCGTGCATGACTCTAACATTCTTTTCTTATATCTTGTGTTGTTCGCAACTTGGGCATGCGGTCTGTTTGTATCTTCTGTAGCTTGGTTGATTTCACAGAATTCCTCTACACCAAAGAATATAAAATTGGTTTCCGGAGGAACTTTTGGATCTTCTAGATTATCTACTTCATGGGCACTTGTTGAGGGCTCATAGGATGAAGCATTCTGGATCATGAAGGCTTAGGCATGCACAACATTAGCACAATGGTACTGAATATGAGGAATTTTGCAAGGAAAGCACCATTCTGATTCTTGTGCCAAGTTGTTCTAAACTGGAATGAGCACTCGGCTCGCACTGGGTGCTGGGAGAGAAGGCACGAGAGGGAAAACTTGCAAGGAAGATGTGCATTAGGTTGCCACCTATCATTTTTCTGTTAGGAGCATATCTTTGATTTCAGTATTGATTCCAAAAGGCTGATTCCTCTTGGTCATGAGCCTGATTGGATTGCTACTTTTCTAGTGATATGACCTTGTTTGATAATTTTTTATCAAGGTCTTCAATTCTTCATCTTCCTTTTCTTGTGATGGAGAATAAAATGTTGAGGCAACTAGTTGCGTGCTTTACTCAGGGATGGGAATAGGGGCCATAGAAGGTTGGGGCACTTGTGAAATTTTTGGGAACAAGGGCATGAGTGGTCTAGGAGTCAAATTTCCCACCTAAATGAGACTATTTTTTACCCTTCTTCAGCAAATGTTATAAGCAACTGGTAGAGTCCTACCTCCCATAGATTGGATCATAACTGAGATGTCACTGTTGAGCACCTTCAGATAATAAAGGAAAGCATGTTGGGTTGTAGGTCTCACCACAAGAGGAATTCATCCCAAGTCTTCTGAAATATGATGTTGAAATTAGTCATCTGCTCATTGGGTGCCCTCCTTGTTGTTGTCAATTGCTCCACCAAGGATAGGTGATCTGATTTGTCTTCAAAATAACTACATAGAGCTGTTCTAGCTCATCCCAATTGGTGATAGATCCAAGTCTCAAGCCTCGGTACCATTGAAGTGCTTTACCTTTGAAAGAGGCCATAAGCAACCTGACTACTACATCATTATGTGTGATTAGATAGAATGAACACACATTTTCTACATCCTGGATATGCTCCTGAGGGGTGACTTGATTCTCACCAGTAAAGTAAGGAATAATTTTGAGTGTGCCATTGGGCATATCATGCTGCACGGCCAAGAGTAAGGGACTCCCTCCATCAAAGTTTGCAAAGATTCTTAATGGAGGAGGTGGCTAATGTGCCATTACAGGGCACACAAGTTGTCTATTTACAGGAGGAGTTGAATGGGTGTGGCATGCTAGAGATAGAGATGCATGCGCGGGATTTTTGGAACGAACTTCCCTCGGGGATAGTTGGAGGTACTCAAAAGATTCTTCAAAAGAGTCTTCAGCTTCTACACTTCTTCTTGTGTGCACTCTTCTCATGAAAGATGCTTAGGATTACTAAACAAATATTTTAAAATATGGGGAGTCACCAGATGTGTTTGAAAGGAGCCTCTTCAAAGGATGAAACACTAAGTCCACACACCAAAACTTAGAGATATGAAATTTGAGCTTTCAATGTTGGTCCCACCTATTCGTGTCCAAAATGTTGGTTGCTTCAATTGTGTACCCACGTCTTGATCACCGAAAAGGGACCGATGTGTCGAGACCACAATAGAACCACCCCCAAGTTGTGGGACCTTGTGAACTTGCGGCGGATCTCCAGAGAAGGCCGGTTCCTCTATCTGCTTCTACTACTACTCGCTAATCCTAGTGTCAAGGGGAAACTAAGCTAAGAATGCCAAGGGACCAGGAAAGAAGGATAACATGAAGTAAACTACACTAAAAAGGTGAAAGTACCAAAAGAGGGATGAAAACTATCTCGTTCGAGAAAGAATGAAACATAATATATGAGAGGAGGCTAGGCACGAGTAGCATAGAAAACGTGCATTCACCAATTGTCCTTATGGAACACAACCAAACATGAAATTGCAGGGGGGACACAAGTAGCACAACAAAACACAATGCAAGAGAAAAGGCAAGGAGATGGAACACAAACACGCTAGGATAGATAATAGTCATAAAACGATACTTCTATTACTTCCAAAAATGCACAAAATCATTCTAATGATAAGGAGGTAGATATCCACATGCAAGAGCCAAACATGGAGGTCTATAACTTAGAATACAGAAAATATGGAGTTCTTAGCAACACGTGTAAGGATCTAGAGTATCCAACATAACAAATGAGCCTTGCTCTTACATTTATAGATGAATTCATGGAGGAAGAAGGGAAAAGGAGGGAAAACCCAAATTTGAAACACAACCACCAACAAGAAGCATTCAATGTCTATAAATCCACTTAGAAATATGTGAAATACACTTCCCCATGCTTGTTTGATGTGTTGAAGAAAAAGAGGGTGGATCATACCAAATTGGGTGGTTGGAGCAATCAGATCTACTCATCAATGTTCAGAGATATGTTTTCCCATTTCTCACCTACCAGATCCGCCAAGATTTGAATTTTAAATTTATGTCACTATAGCTGATGTCGAATCTCTTTGACAAGTCTAGGTGCATGCCGATATGAGCTCTGTAGCTGATGATATGGCTGTAATAAGATATCAGATTTGTCGACGTTCAAAAACACGTGGCGCGTGTTGATTGGGCTTTGAGATGATGGTCAAATGTATATAAGCATTTTACCGTTTCTTCCATGTGTCAATCATTCATTTGTTGCGAAGGATTTGACCCCTTGTCTAGTTGCACGTGGCCTACTTAATCATGTCAAAATATGATATGACATAGATGGGTGTGCGGAGAAAATAGAGGAAGGCGCGAGAGGGGCATATGCGTGATGCACGCGGGGAGATGAATCAAACTGGTGAGCAAAGAATGTATGGTTAAGGCACAACTATTACAAAGTAATGGGTGTGGCACGCCAAGGGCCGAGACTTAGGCATGCGGGATGGGGAGAAACTAACTCGGAAGAAGGTGGATGCGATGAAAGGCAGGTCCAAGAGAGAAGTGGAAGGAGAAAAGGAAAAGGGGCGCGTAGGTAAAACTGTAACCAAAAGAATGTGCCAAATGATTTTGAGCACGCGTAATTCTTCAATAGATATCTTAGGGCCAAAATGTGTATGTAAGTTATCCAAACCGGGCTAGAGAGCTATTTGGATAACACCATCCTCTTGAAAATTGTTAAAGATAACAAGGGCGATTGAAATTTAAAGTTATTTCCAATCTTGTGGGCCTATAGAACATAAATAAGAATGATGATGGGGCAACCCCATATTCTTTAGTATTTGGTTCAAAAGTGGTCTTACCACTTGAAGTTGAGATACCCAATCTCCGGATATCATTACAAGGAATTTTAGGAGAAGAAGGATATCACGAGGCACAACTTGTTGAGCTAGAAACTATCAATGAAGCTCGAATTAGAGATGAGGCACACCATAGAGCTTACGCTAACCGGATGTGGTGAAAATTACAAAAAAGTATATGAACATGATATATTCATTGGAGATTTGGTATTAGACTTGACATCTAGATAGAAAAGAAAATCAGTGAAGGAAATTAAGGCCCAAGTGATTGGGCCCATATTGAGTCATGGAGGACTACAAAAATGGGGCATATCACTGTGTACTCTAGAGGGTGAAGAATTTGGTGAATCCATCAATTCACTTCACTTGAAATGCTACTACACATGATCCATCTACATTTCCACATGTACTTTATTGCATCCACATTGCATTTCATCTATTAGATCACTTTGCAAATTTATAATCAAAGAACTTATCTTTCAAGAAAATTTAAAAAACTTCTAAAAATATAAGAAAACATTCAATCACAATTTTACAAGTATCCGTAATACTATCATTAAATTTCTAATCATTTCAACAAGATAAAACAAAATTTTGACACTAATCCTACCAAGGCCTTCATACTTGGTTCTACTCTTAGTTTTCTTCCAGCATAGGTGTCTTTTCTCATAGTTATTCTAGAAGATTCTTGGTGTCATATCTCTCCCCGAAAAACCTCTTTGGTAACAAAAAAATTCTAAACATTTTTACCTGGATCACTTGTTCGCCTATCTTTGCTTTTCGGTGTTGTGCCCTCACATCTTCTTAGTTACAGGGTTGAGGCTAGGGGAAAACACTCCCTCCTAAAATCACAACTCAAAGTTAGAAATAAAATTTAAAAAATTATATTTTTCAAGTCAAAATCAATATAAAATTTTCATTTACACACTTCTTTGCCCCAACAACCTGCGGTGTTGATCCTGTGCCTCTTACTAGTGGTGTGAGATTGGGAAAGGAGGAAGTGCCCTTACTCACCTATGCCTTGTCATTGGTGATGAACCCATGCTTCCTATTGGTAGTATGAGGCAAGGTGTAGGGGGTCTCTGCAAATAAATTAGTAAGTTAAAAGTAATTTCATTCAATAAAAAGTGCATTGAAATCAAAAATCCCAAGAAGAATGAATTAGATGCATATGTTCCACAAGAGTTAAAACCTTAAAACCAGATTTTTTCAATCAAGAGGCCATCTACAGGTCTAAGTATAGATAAAATTGTAAGCAAATCACATTCTAGACTGTGTGTTGTAGAGTTAGGTTGTAGGTTTCTAATTAGATTTCTGTCAAAATATTGTCTTTCTCTCATCACTTCCATTCATCAAAATCATACAACTCACATCCCTTTTGGATCTTGGTGTCGATCCCTCACATCTTACTAGTTGTGTGGGGTTAGAAGTGGAGTGGTTTCATTTTCTTATCATATTACATTCATCACATTTTGCCAACAAAACTAGAAGTACTAAATATTGCTTGAAAAACCAAAGTTTTGACATTACATTGTGTTTGCATCAACATCATATAAAACAAAACAACAAAAATAAAATCATTATGTTAGCATATCATCATCCACTGCATGCATTCTGAAAAAATCATATAAAATCATAAATTCTAAACATTTAAGAGTACACATGTGAAATTAAACCATAAATGAAGTTAACTCTAGTACAAAGGATAACCAAACCAAAAAAAGATATTTGTATATATCATAGTGAATCAAGTTTATATACAATTCCATCACACACTGTGTTGTCAAAATGCTCGCGATGAACATGAAAATTCAAAAAAATCATATTTATGCCTCAAAAAATGGCATCGAAGTAATAAGGGCTCAATGGCCTTCCTTTGCATGCAAGATCCACCAGATGGTGTGTGATCGCGAAGGACTCTTGTTGTGGCTCCAATGTCGTGAATGTCTAGCGGAGAGTGACCATAAGATCAACCACTAGTTTTGGCCTTACTGCATGAGTGGCTTTGCCTCGCCATCCTCTCCACCATCTCATATGCAGAAATTTATTTACTTTGAGAAGTCAAGAGCTCCGCAGCCTTCCAAAGAGGAAAAAACACATCGAATTGTTGTCCAAATTCCTATAATGGTTGTCCCAAATCCTCTAGCAGTCATTATGAGTCTTCCCCATAGGGATCAATAAGGTATCGACACAAATCTTGTGAATAAGATCTCACCATCCATCAAAGACTAGCTACAAAAAGTAAACAACGACGAGTTAGAAAACATTCAAAATAAAAAAGAAACACAATATGTAGTTTACTAACAAATCTAGCTAACAAGATCTCAAGAGAAGAGTATCTACATACTCAAATCTCTTAACATCTAAGAAGGGTCATTCTTAAAGTTGGTGGTGGTAGACCCATTGTAGGCACCTTCGAGCCTCGGCCCTCCCGAGGTGATGTGTTGGCCCATCACGGACTTCTCATCTCCACCCCTCTCGGGAGATAGGGGATCCTTAGAAACAAGGGTCTCCTTCTCTACCTCCTCCTCCTCTCTAGTAGCCTTAAAAAATCACATGTGACTCTCCACTTTGAGTCACTATCCTCATCACTCCCCTCTGCTTTGACCTCCTCACCCGTATCCTCACCGTCTCATCCTCGGTCTCTGTATCTGTGGTTGTGTCCTCCTCCTCCTCCCCACTATGAGTGGGTATGGCATCAATTTTTAGAAGAGCTATTGGTGCTCTAGAGTCTCGGTACCTTTTCCACACCGATAGGTACCCCCAGTGTAACAATCTATAGTCCAGCCATGCTCACCCTTAAGGCCTCCTGCTCATTCCTCTCTAATGCTCGATAGACAATGGAAGTTGTAGGAAGAACGTCATCATAGGGTAACCCAAAATGTTGGGGTACTCTAGTAGCAGGGTGGGCCTCCACCCTCGAGATAAATAAGGATAGTCCCCTCCTAATCCCATAATCTAATCATATCCTGATACGGTCTAGTAATAAAATCATTTGTAGTCAAAGAATATACAAGCTGGTGTGCCCTATGAGAATAGACATACATGTCCATCTCATGGCCCCGATGGCCCTTGGGTCCTTTATACCAACTCCCCTCTGGTATGGGATGATATGCTCATACACCCAACACATCACTAAGGAAGGGTGGCTCAAGGACTTCCCTTGTAGCCTCACCACGTGGTACAAATCATGGTATGTGGTCCCCAAAATTCCACACCCCAGGAATAGATCCTCCCATACTTCTCAATCTATATAATGATGGGAGCCCAAAATACAAGAGCTTGTCCCCATGCCCTTGTCTCCTACCAAACACGAAGCCAAGATACCAATGATGGCCTTACGTAGGGTAGGGATAGGTGCAAAGTTAACAAAGAGAAGATGCATACCCTACTTGGCACCCACAATTGATGTCCCATCATCTCCCCATATACGATGCCCACTGTCTATAAAAATTGGATAACCTTTCTCTAGTGTCAATCGTCTACTAGTCACAAGTATGCCAAGAATCCTGTAGACATCCTCGAGAGTGATGGTCCACTCTCCCTAACACCAAGAAACCGGAAAGTGTTTCGGTTGACATCCTAATAAGACAATAGGTTGCATAGAATATGGTTGGGTGGTGTTATATGTGGCACCTGTGAAATCCTCCATAACCCAACCTGGTGTAATAAATCCCTCTCGTGTGAGTCACAGCTGATCAATAATTCATGGAATCCAATCATACACTCTCTTTGGATCTAATGAATGTATAACTCCTTTTGCATTCACAAAACAAGAAAAAGAGAAAGTTAACAAGATATTTCAATACATAAGCTCATAAAACATTATAAAATAACCCAACATAAAAATATGACCCAAGTTAGTTAAAATTACTCTCTACCCCGATAATTACAAAACCACCGCCCGTAGAGCATCGGTTTTGTAGTTTCCATGATGGTTCTTTGATCATCACCTCGCACAGGTGGCGATCATGTCCATAAACAAACAACCTGCCCCCTTTGACCCAAAAATGCAAAAAGACAAAAATAAACCTTTTTGGACAAAATGAAAGGTAAACCCACCTAGACTGCATTCTAGGGAATATTTTAACACAAGAAATTTCAAAAATAACCTCCCAGGGGTATATTTTTCAAATTTTACATTTTTAGGTTTCAAATAAACAAATGCAAAATACTAACCTTTGTCTTCATCGTTGGGTCTCTCACTCATGGGGCCATGATTATGTCATCACACTCATCATTTTTTGACTATACTCTCGCTCAAAATGGTGACCAGTGATCCAGAGCTCCAAAATCACAATGAGGATATGTGTAAATGAATTTGAAAATGAATGGTTTGGTTATATATATGCTTTGTTTTAACTTTGTTTTTAGTATAGATGCTTTATAGGGATGGAGCGCTGACGCATGTATACTTCTATCCTTGCATGGATGGTAAGTCCTCTTGTCGTTTTGTTTTAGTGTTTATTTTTCGATATCATATCTATCTGCACTTGAGTTTTTCTTTCATCTTGCAGGTAGCGGGAGCTTGAGGGTGAAATTTTGGTGCATGGGCATGTCAGGTATAGCTTCTAACTCCCCATTTCGAGAATGCCATACTGGACTCAACATTTTACACCTCTTCATGGATAAAAATTCTCCTAGGGAAATATGTATGCACCCAAATTTACACGTGCTACATTATCGAAAATTAGTTCAAAATCCCCAATCATGATTCATGTATTTTCCAAAGGTGTTTGAGCTCCTTAATGTCTTTGAAACTTATATTTGTAGCCTAGTTTACCTTAACCATTTCCTATTTTTTGTAACTTCCCACATTAATTTTCCCTTAGTTTTGACATTTAGTTACAAAATCGTAGCCCTACGTTGGGTGATGGTCCTGTGTGAATTTTCTAGAACTCTTTGTCTGTGAATTAGATGCATGTTGCTTCACTTCAATTCACCTTTAGAACACATTTCTCAATCATTTTAACCAATTTTAATCTTGACTGACTTGTGGCAATCTCCTCTTTCACTTGTGATTTCTAATTGACTATTTAAATTCCCCTTCATGTGTTGATGTGGCACCCCATTACTACCAAGTGTGATAGTGCATTGCCCAACCAACCTTCTATAAAACCATCACTTCTTTTGAAGCAAATGGTCGAGAGATTATTTTGTATCTTTCTTAGTTGAGCTGCCACAACCTTGCTAGGAATTGCAAATCCAAGCTCCGTTATCTTGTGTTGTGTTTCTTACTTCTGCATTGAAACCAAAATTCCATCAATATGCCATTTCTTCAGCACCTTCTTCTTGTTGCTTCCTCTGCATTCCTAGCTCCCTGGACTCAAGTGGACACAAAATATTGGTAAAGACAACTGAGGGGAAAAAGTGATACCACAACTGGATTTTCCTTTGTACTATAATTCTAGGTTGGGGTTGTTATTAAGTTTATTCATTTTTTATTTTCATTTATGAACATACGCACACATATCAAATAGAGTAGAAGAAATTCAAATTCCTTTATTGTAATTAGTTAGATTAATTTCCAAAAATATTTTCACATCTTCTATAGAAGTTTCTGGTGATAGATCCTTCCCTTCCCATCCATGTGGATTTGTGAGGGAAGAATATTTAGAGGAAGCTTTCTATATCACCATAGATAATAAAATTGTTACAAATTGTGGTTTCCCTTAAATCCTCAAATATTCTATCCGAGAAGTTACAGGGGAAGAAAAAGCTTCTGAAGCTTTAAATATTCACGTGTCTTTGAGATAGAAGAAGATTTAATAAACCACAATTATTAATTGGAAAAATCTTTGCTTTGATTAGAATATATTTAATACACTATTGCATAGATAAATAACTACATCCGTTATTTATTTGTATAGGATTAGAAGCTTTGATTTCTTCATTTAATCCTAGAAAGTTCCATAAAAGCACAAAAATATTTCTTTAAATTAGATTAGTTGCTTTGTATTACTTTATCTCTTTTATATTAGAAAAAGGCAAAAGCATAGTGTAGATTTTATTTTATTACATTAGCTTGTTATTTATTTCCGTAGATTACATACATGAAAATTAGTGGATGATAACAAGAATGAGTTTACGGTAGTGACCCATGGGTCCCCCAACCAAACGGGCCTGAATTGCTTACGGACATAGATATTGGATTTTGTATTCTTGTCCTTAGAACACCATCATGGTACTCAGAAAAATTTCACAATTAAACATTCTAAACATCTCACCAACAAGGCTTACAAATATTAGACTTCCCTGCAAGAGAGTCTAGATTTCATCTATGACCATACAAGGACCACAACTAGAGAGAGTTTACGATTGTGATCCAGTGGTCCCCAAACCGAACAGGTCTGAAAACCAATTATACTTAGACACCGAGATTACGTACACTAGTCTTTAGGACATCGCCACTTCCACCAAATATTATCAAACAACTAAACATTCTAAATGAAGAATCTCATCGAGCCCTCGCCCAAATCGCGTAACCATGGATTTCTCTCATTTATTCCATGAACTTGTCTAAAAATCCTTACTAGGCACCCATTGGTTTTCAACACATCCCATAACCATTAAAAAGTATTCACGTGAAGCTTGACATTGATTGGAGTCTTCGTGTGGCTATTCTTTCTGACCCATCCATTAGACCCATTAGTTAGAAGGGCCTTCCTTTCCCTTGATGATTAGATCCCAATATTACGCATCGAGGACATTGTTTTGCCTTGATAGCTTACTCATCCCATTCCCACATATTTTCATCCATATATCACATATTCACTATATTTTTCTATCCATAGCCATCCACTCATTCAACATCGATCATCCCAAACGACATCGGGAGGTCAAGTGTGGTTGAAGATCACGTGTTGGTTTTCATTCATATAATCACTTCTCTTAAGGTTTGACATCCCAAGAAGTCTATGTATTATAGGTAATTGAGTTCTATGAACAAATTAGGAAGTATGTTTACATTTGAAAATCTATCCATTGAAATAATTTCCTTAGTTAAAATCAGCTAATTTATTTTTTTAGTTTTTTCAAACTAGAACACAAACGAAATTATATGAATCTCGAAAAACATATCTAATCTCCAAGGTTGTACTAAATAATTATCAGTTTTAAACAAACATATAACTATAAATAATAAGTATATCAAATTTCCAATCCTTTCTTGGCATCGACACCTAAATTTTGTAATTAGGTGCTCGATAATATTGATTTTTATTATATTCCTTTATCAAGACTTATGCAAAAAATAGATATAAACATGTTATATTACTTAACCATAATCCAAAAGACTTGAAAATACTTTCTATTCTCCAACTAGGTTATTAGAGACATATAATAATAAATTAGTTACTCATGTGTATCCTATATCCCATGTCAAAATTCTCCAAATATTCACTTTCAACATTTTATCCTCCCGGACATTTTTGTTAGTATGCAAAGAAGCACTTGGCGGTTCAATCCTAATAGGTGGTTCTATGTAGAACACTCCAAAATCATATATCATTATGTTTTATTAATTCAACTTCTTATTTATCCTTAATGCAAAATCATATCCTACAAAGCAATATATAAGCAAGTTATACACACTCATTTACTCACCTAGCATTCTCAAGAGATCCTTTAGAAAACATCTATCAATTCTTATGCAAAGCTAACCAACTCTTCCCTAAATCAAGAATATACATTAGGATTATCCCTATACATGTTTGAAGTATTCAAACTAGGTTAAGATTATACCATACCAAGTCAAGAGAACCTAAAAGATAAATCAAGTACTATTAAGAACCTAAACATGAAAAATAACTTTACGGGGCTTCAATTCTAGTAATATCTATCTATAAGCATTATACTTTGGATTTCTAATTTAATAATTTATTCAACATAAATGAAGGGTACATTCTATCTATATCTATGCCCACACCTGGTATTGAGGCATAAGAGAAAACATAGGGGAGACACTAGATTTATATTCAATTTTACATGGAGTTTGAGCCCTCATTTAGGTAATATAGTACAATGTTTTGTCATAATTAACAAGTGGTTTTGCCACCAAGGTAATTCCAACTCAACCAAACACAAACCCTTTATTATCTAACTATGTACTTGAAGTGCTAGTGTAAGAAATTAGGTTTTGATCATTACAAGTGTATACAAAAAGGTTTCAAAAGAAGTGAAGGTATAATAACTTAGTAAATATAGTGAAAAAATAAACCAATAAATAAAAGTAATGTAGAATATAGCGTTCCACTCATTCCAAGTATGATACTTGTGATACATGCTAGTGTTTAGCTCTAACATTAGCATCTAGTGTGTTTCTAGGGCTCAATTTCGAGATGAAGTACATTCCTCCCTACCACAACTTCTTTGCACTAATTATAGTTCTATATCAACTTCGAAATACAAAAACAAATCTATTTAAAATCATCCTCTTATGTTTTATTATATTTTAGCATGTTTCCTAGCTGAATATTGTTTCTTTATAACATTTACATGTATAATCAAATCTAAATATTGGAGGATATGTATACAAAATTTGATTGTGTATTAGTTTTAAGTTTTAATACAAATTAAGTAGGTAAACACATCTTATTTAATCTTGTGGGTAAAAAAATGGTTTCAACCTCATTATTGATCTTACACAACCTTCCCACCCTCTAGGGTTTCAAGTTTCTTTCTCTTTGGGTGTTACTTTATATTTCCATTTTGATTCCTATATATTATTTTTTTTTCCAAAATTTCCCTAGGGTTTCATCCTTGGTCTACCTACTCTAGGGTTTACAAATAATTCATGTATTTTAGGGTCACATTGGGACTCTATCCAAATTTCTATATGTCATTAGGGATGAATTTTATCATATAAATTGTACATTATATTCTATTAATTTTTCTTATAATTATTGGGTTATTGTCTCCATCAAAAAAATGCATCAAGGAAAACATTCCTTACACATTTCCCAAGATAATTTATTCTCCGATACTTATTGTAAAAATATCTAGAATAATGTGTTACATGTCACCAATTGGTGCCTACTCACATTGTTGCCAATGTAAACTTGTTTTCTTTTCAATAGTTTCTTGAGTGTAATCTTGTATCTCTCCCTCCTACCATAGAGGTTGATGTGATCCAAAATTAACTAAATTATTTCAATCCTTGTACATATTGATAATATCATCATCACATCAGTCACTCTACCAATCATTTTTAAGGTTAAAGCATGTTATTCAAGAGCTACTTGATAATCATGTATGACATGCCAAGAATGTGTCTTAATGTCTTGCACTCCTAAGTATTCCATTCTACAAGGGTATGTGGTAGTGAGGTAGAGACACACATATAATTAAACATAGTTGATTGATTTAAAAGGGGATCAATGACCACTAAGGTTGCATATTCAGAGGGAAGTGATCCCCACACTAGGTACACCTAGGGTTCTAAGGCCCATGACCACGATAAATGCGGGTAACCTTCAGGATATCGATTAATGGGGAGAGATGTATATTGATAGAAAGATAATACAAGTATACATGATCTATACTATTGTAATATGACTGAAATGTAAATGAAAGAAAGCTAATGAGATAATCATATAAGAGCAATATGCTAACTAGCACCGATGTACATACAATACTAAGCTAATATAAAGCAATGAGAAAGGAGATGAACTAATATATGCAAACTTACAAAGAGAGTTAGAGAACTTACCTATGGGGTGGTCATTAATGCATCTATCTCTCTATAGAAACAATACACCAAGAGAGAATCACTATGGGTGGAGAAGGGGAACACCGTTCATGTCCTAGACTCACTATAGGTGATCTAATCTATAAACAATATTACAACCAAGAAGAGTGTCCAATGAATATCAAGTATAAGATACACCAAGAGTAGTGTGAGAAGATGAAAATATGGTGTAAAACATTAGAGAACATGACTTGTTCATGTCATTCCTTTCTTCCATTAAATGTTTGGGTGTGATGTGCATATATACTTGACACCATCGCATGGGCGATGGTGTTAACCATGGAAAACCTAATACAAAAACCATTTCCCATGGGTGATGGTGTTGGAAAAGGAAAACCCTAATGTTAAGTGGACTAAAAATGTGTCATGGATAAAGGGAAATTCAGTGGAATAAGTGCCAATGATGAATTCAAATGCAAACAAGTGTCATGAGTGCTAGTGTGTGCAACATAAAAAGATTGAATAATGCAAAGGAAACTAAAGTTAGGACCACATAGTGGTAAGTATCTCTATTTACTATATATAACCCCATAAAAACATGTTTATAGTCATACCCCATCCCCGGCTGGCCCCTTAAGGTACCCACTGAGAAATAGATGCATCAACTACCTTATCTACACAAAAGAGTTGTTAGTAACAAGTATAAAAAATAGGTGTATACATATTCCCCATCCATTCATCACCGTATGTTTTAGTAGAGAAATATGAGGTGGTCAATGGAATAATATTTTCTATAGCACCAAAAGTGAAAGGATATATTGTAAGTAAGAAATCACTAATTGAAATGAAATATACACACTAATGCATACCCGATAGTGTTTCTGGGATTTCCATGTGTAGAAGAAATTCATGTTGCGAGATTTTGACATGTGATTGTTTGATTTTTTTTAATTTATGTAAAGGGATAATTAATTAAATAGGATGGTGAAGGAGTGCAAGAGGAAGTTTGTAGTGATTGTGACATGGCAGACAAGGCATGACATGAGTTCATGGTGTCATGATTGAGATCACCTGGTAAGGCTTGGATTCTTGAGTAGCTAATGACTTCTAGAGATATGATAGTGATGTGATAGGATGTCATGATGATGTCATAGATGGTTAAGAAAGTGTCGATGATGAAATATAGTCAGCATGGTGTGCACAAGTGAGCATGAGTGGCATTAGTGAGATTTTCTTAGGCCTAGTCAACATGATGACTTGGTAGGATGGAATAAAGGCATGAGGTAGATAGAAAATCATGGTAAAGGCATGTAAAACATGAAGAGAGTGTGTTAAGACACTCATGTGAGTCTCAGAGTGTAGGTATAGGTTTGAGCATGGTCATGTAGGTGATCATCTAGACCCAATCTAGGTGCTTGGAGGCCTAATGGATCATTAAAGTGATTTACAAAGATAAGTGAGTCCATGAGGGCATGCAAAGGTGATAAATATTGAAAAGGTGTGTAATTTTCTTCATGATGAAAACATGATAGGTTCATGAAACATGGTTTGAAACAAACTCAACCAGGCCTATTTCTAAGACCTAGTACAAACATGACTTTGAGTATGAAGCAAAAAAAAGCTAAGACATGACAATAAAAGAATGAATAGAGTGTTATGGCATTGTAGAGAGGGTGTGGAAGGTGCTACAAGTCATAATTTAGCTGGTAGAGGTATGTTCAAGATATTTTAGAGGCATGTTCTTGAGGACAAGCCATGTGAGCATGGGAAAGTCAAGGTGGATGATGAGTTTCAGACAGGCGAAAAATAAAATGAGCATTGAGACATGTGAAGGAAGTCAATATAGTGTTGTGGAAAAAGTTTTTCAAGAATTTCCACTTCCATCTTAAGGGTCAAGTTTGATGTTCTCATTCACATGTTAAATTTCTACATGGGGACTTGGTTCTTTCATCAATGTTAGGGAATGAGTCAAGATCATTTTGTAATTGGAATGAGATAAAATGATGCCCTATGCTTTATGAATGATCCTTAAGAAGTTAAGTTGGTTCTAAACCCTTGTAAAACCATCCCTTGATAGTGATGGAGAAGAATTGAAGGTTTTGATCTTGAAATGAGTTGGGTAAGCTAAGTTAATTTCTCCAGTCACCGTACAGTAACGTACAACAATATTTTTTAAACAAATTTGATGGTATAATCATGTATAGCAGGGGTTCATGTTGAAAATCATTATGTGGGAGAAAGTATGGAAAGTGTTCTTGATGATCATGAAGTGTTTTAGACATGTTTTATGTATTAAATGGGTGAAACCTTTCGCCAAATGTTTCCTACCACTTAAGGCCTATAGAGGAAAAACTAGTCATGATGGTTTTAGAAAGTATTGATGTGAAGGCATTGTGTAGAGATGAAATGTGAGAATGGATAGCTGAGAGAGGTCCAACATGAAATGTTTAAGGAAAAATTTGATCGGTAAGTGATTTAGAGGCTAAGCTCTAATGGTCCAAATTGCCTTATTAGGAATATTCAAAATGCCGAGAAACAAGATTGCAAATGTTAAATTCTCCACACAATCTATACAAGTGAGTGTTTGAATATGGAGTAGAGTTCTCTAACAAAGTGTCTCATGCTTTGGTTTGACATGAAAGTGAATTTTGGAGTGTTGGAAGCTATCTAAGAAAAGATTGTTGTTATAACATAATATTAAGTGAGTATAATGTTTAGTTTATAATTAAAAAATTTAGAATATAGTTTATATTATTTATTATTTAATATAAAATTTATATTAGGTTTATTAGTTATTTAATAACTAATTATTTATTAAATCGGGGTGTACACCCTGTCACTTAATATTCATAACCCTTGGGGTTATTTAAATATGGTTTTGGGACATAATTGGATGAAGAGAATATACACCAGGTAATAAAATGGAGCAGGAAGTGAGGACACAATTTATTGGTTCACTAGTTGAAAGTTTCTCATTAATGGAAAATTATTTCCGTGGTTTTTTTACCCCATTGGGGGTTTCCACATTAAATATGGTGTCAATGTGTTATTTATTTTATTTTCTTTGTTAAATTTTTGGTTATTAATGTTTGGATTAATAAATATTTTTATAGTTATTCATAAGTATGTCCTAATAGTTATTATAAAGTATGTCCTAATATGGTTTTAGAGCGGTTTGGTAATGTTTATTAATTTAATTAACTAATAGACATGTGCATGGTTGGTTGGTTGGTTAGGAATATTTATTTAACCCTCCTTCCCTCTCCGGGACATGTTTTTTGATATTGGTGTGTGCACATGTGATTTCATTCTTACCACGCTGAAACATTTTTACGAGATCATGTAAGGATCAACTATATTTGAAATATTTCCAATTTTTATATAGTTTCACATGTGCAGGATAAAATCCATTCAAGGTTAAATTCAAGTAAGTAAATAAAGGAGGAGACAAGCTCCATTAAAAATAGGGTTTCCATTTTTCTCATTGGAAGCGTGAAAAATGTTGTCTCCCTATAAATTCCAAGATTAACTTTCTTTCTCATCTGGATTCAAGAATTTTTAACTCTGGTAAAGTTCATTTAATACTTTTTCCATGTCCATGTCCTTTGGGCCCCTCTTTAATTAAGGGTTTGCAACATTTCTTCTTAAACCTTATATATTATATAGTTTAAAACTATAATCATTTTTTAAAGATATGGTTTATTAAAATCAAAAAAAAAATTAAATATATATTATATAGTTTATATAAAACTATATAATAAAAACATTATACTATAGTTTATATTATATATAAACTATACCTATAATATATAAGTGTGGCCTATCCTATAAACATTAACTATCCTATAAACCTAAACTATGCAGCCTTTACTAACCTTTAATATTTTTTTTCTAGGTCTTAATTTTTATAATGAAGGGATCGACCCCATTCTTTGTCTACCCTCCTAGACTGCTGCCACTTGACAGCCTCTGTGTAACCAAAACCCCTTCATTACATTTGCGCCACGTGCCACTGTTTCCCCATACGAGCTGACCAATTGAGCTCCCACTGCTTGTTGCCACGCACCCTCCTTCACTCCTCTGATCACCATGATCATGTAGGACATTATTTTTTTATATTAGGATTTTCATCCCACATTGGTGGGAAAGTAGTTTCGTTTAGCCTTTAAGAGGCACAATGGTTTAGATTGTGGTTGTAACTTCGTTCACACCACATGCATTTTGTTTAGAGAGCCATTATAGCTCATCCCTCTTGGCCGCGGGCTATATTAGGCTTGGTGTGAGTGGGTCGTGTGTGGCCCATGAGCCTTGGCTCATAAAAATCAGGTGCAGTGATTATGGTCATATGTATGTGGCTCGGATGCGGGTCAGCTCATTGTTGGTTTAAAATTGCAAAGTTGAAATTTGTAAATGTGGCTCGGTTAAATAGTTAAATGAGTTCTGTATAACATAAAAACATTGGTTTAACATAACATACATTAGCATTAGTAACACATATATGATAATTTTAATGGCATATAAAAATAAATTAGCTCATCGAGTTGGGTTGATTTGAAAACGTGTGTTGTATTTTTTTTTCACTTTTAAAAGTTTCAAAGATCGTGATTTTCTTAACCAATTTTAAGTATTATAAACTCCAAAAATTGATTAAATTCTGATTATTATGCATCCATAGAAGTGCGGAAAACTTGTGTGTACCAAATAAATAATCGAAAATCGAAAACACTCGATAACAAACGAGATTGTTCTTTACGGGTTCGGAAATTCCTACGCCCTGGGTTTAGATTGAACCGATCCATTAATAATATTGAAATGTAAGTACAATAACTCTTAAAAACAACCAATAATGAATCACAACCTGCAAATGAGCTGATCAATGTCCCAAGAACTCAAAAATAGCTTTTAGCTAAAACATCCCATGATATGATCCGTGGCTCTACAAATGTTTTCACAAGGTGATCTCCCGCAATCGTGTTAGAAAAACACCTAAAAATGGAGATTTAAAAACATTATATGAAAGAAAATAATATATCTGAGATCATATCTAAATTATGGAAACTTTTCATCTTTACACCAAGTCACATTAACCTTATGCATTGAAATTGAATTTTTCCAACTAGCTATCTTGTAGATGCTTGTTAAAAACTGCATTCAAAGCTTCCAAAAATAGGATAAAACTCAACAAAAATATCAAATCTTACATCGTTGGAATCATCTCAAATTTTATTCATTTCATATTTTTACTCCAAGTGCCCAATTAGAGCAGAGCCTTCAAAAATGGCGTTCTCTGAGATCTGGTCTTTATCCTCCTTTGCACACCTCTCCCTATTACAAAGAACGGGTTCCCTATTTATACAAAATTAGGGCCCTTAAAATATGCATTTGCATATTATCTTAGGCTAATATTAGCCTAAACCCGTACCATGTAATTTGGGATAAAAATTCCCAATAATGGGCGGCTTAGCATTTTTAATGGGATTAAATATAATCCTAAGGCTATTTTTAAACCTTAGCCGTGCATTGAAAAATGGGATCAAATACCCATATTGGCGGATGCATGTTTTAATGGGATAAAATCCCAATTGGAGTGGCTTTGAAGTGGGTGAATCCCACATTTTTGGGTGGATAATGTTTAAGGCTTTAAATAGCCTTCCTCCACGCAAACATAGTGGTCAAAGGACCACTTTGGAGCATAACCGCCCCCACCTTGATCACCACGTGGATTTCCACGCATGGATTTGCCCCCTCCAACACCGCTTCACCTTCTCCCTTCCACGTGGAATTTTGGCAATAGCATGGTTAAATTGGTGGTTAGGAGAATTATGTGGGCTTTGATACTAATGTATAAACATTAATATATAGCGGTTTGGCATATATGTGTGGCATTTGGAAAATGGACTTACCAAGTAAATATAATTTCGACCCATGTAATGTGGTATGGAAATAATTAACTCGGTCAATAGTATATATTCCACTTGTCGTCTCCCGATAGGAAAATCAATCGAATTCGACGAGTGGTGGCAAGCCACGTGGTGGCTTGTGGACCCACCATGTTGGCGATAATACCATAGTCACGACTGACTTATGGGCTCCCCTCCGTAATAAAAAGTTGAGCCTCTTGTTCCCGTGCTCCATTTTTACACTCATCAAATACCGGTGATCGAAAACCAACAAACAACTCCCTTTTTCCTTTTCGCCACGTGTCACAAAGTGTCATTGGTCCATTATTGATTAGTTGATAGAGTTGACTTTCCTCGTTGAATCGAAACTTTGACCTACATAACTAGAGCTCCCGATGTCCGTTTGCTGCATTCTTACAGGCATTGGAAAGCTCTCGAGATGATCTTCTAAATTGAAACCATTTAGGGATGTTTAGAATACTTTCAAAAATGATCCCCGATCATGGGTAACCCAACTCGAAGAGCCAATACACACACACACACACACACACACACACAATGTTTTTATATTCTTTTTTATTGTGCTTAAAATTAAATAGAATTAAAAACTTTTAGGTTTTAAACTAAGAAAAATAGTTAGTTTAATTAGATAGATTAATTTTTTGAAATGATGCTTTTGTGATACGATGAATAAATTGTCATTGTTTTTGTGGTCAAATAAAAAAATTCACTCACATTTCGATTGAATATTATTATTGTCAAACTAATACATTCTTGTGTAGATTATATGTTTTACATGACCTTCTTTTTGGCATAAATTCATCGAATTTCAATCACGAGGATTAAAACAACGAAATGATCTTTCTAAACCTTGATTGTTTTTTTAATCATTAATTATTTAATTTTATTTATGTGAAAATGGGGTCTAATCAGTTTACGATTGATAAATCTCAGATGTTGAATGAGAATAATTACAACATTTGGAAAATTCAATTGAAGGTAGAATTCATGGCTCACAAACTATGAGCATTGTGAACAAAAGCCGAGAAGGCTCCAACTAAAGACAAGAAACTACGGAAACGTTGTTGCATATAAAAAAAGTGTAAAAGTGATGTTCAATATTTTGTGAGTGTGAGGATGATTTTCTACTTCATATCGGGAATTAAAAAATCCTGAGTGAGGCTTGGACTTTATTGGAATTGATGCATGAAAGTATGCGTTTATCAAAAACATTAAATTGATTTTAGAAATTTTGACAACTCCCATGAAGGGAGATGAAAAAGTAATTAATTATTTAGAAAAAATTAAAAATATTAAGTCTCAGTTAGATGGGTGTAGTTGTAACTTAATTCAAGATAAATTTCTTTATTTCATTATTTAGTTGAATATTCATGAAAAATTTAGAAATTTCATTTCAATTTTGAATTCTAAATATCAAACAAAACAAGACATTCCATATTTGCAAACCCTTAGTGCTCTCTTATTTAGGAAGATAAAGTAATGAAAATTTTGATTCTAAAGAGAATGCCACTCAGAAACTTCTCACTCAAAAATAAAAAGTAAACCTTCTAGATTCAACAAAAATAAAAAATCAACTTTTAAACCTCCTAGTAAAGACAAGAAACCAGGAAATTTAAGAGTTAGCTTTGATGGTAAATGTCATTACTGTGGAAAATTTGGCCATAAGAAAGAAGAATGTAAATTTAAAAATAATAAGTCAAATTTCGAAACCAAAAGGAAACAAATCCATCCAAAATCAAAACCAAAACAAGAATCAGAAAAATAATAAAAATCCAATGTAATTGCTTTGTATGTTTGCCTTTGTCACTGCAAAGGAAAATGAATGGATATTGGATAATGGTGCCTCTAGGCACATGAATTTCAGATCCGATATCCTATCTGACCTTAGAGAGTGTAATGATCAGATCTACTTGGGTGATCATTCCATTCTCGACGTTCAGGGACAAGGTAAAGAAAATTTTCAAATGGTTTTATTAAAAATGTTTTGTTAGTTACTAAACTTAAAATTAATTTTGTTTCTTGTTCTCAATTGAATAAAAATAACTATAGTGTAACATTTATAAAAGATAAATGGTTTATTAAAAATGAAAATGATGTTACTATAGTTGAAGTCATACAAAGAGATGGTTTGTATGTGTTTAATGGTTTTCCCTCTACTTCTTGTTTGACATCTCAAAGAAGTGACATGCAATTATGGCATGAGAGACTATGTAATGCCAATTTTAGGAGCATGTATGACATGTCTCAACTAAACCTAATGACTCGGTTTCCCACCTATTTCCCAAAATCATGATTCATGTGAAGGGTGCTTACGTGGTAAGAAATATGCTAACCCCTTCCACAGTCATCATGATGTAAATTCTTCTGAACCTTTGGAACTTGTCCATAGTGATGTTTGAGGACCCCTAGAAGTTACATCCCTTAATGTTTCTCTGTATGATGTCACATTAATTGATGATTTATCTTGTATGATTTGGTCTTATTTTATTAAAAATAAATATGATGTCTTGTCTAAAATTAAGCATTCAAAGCTTTAGTTGAAAACTCTTCTAGCTATAAAATTAAGAGGATCAAAAATGATAATGGGGAGAATACGTCGATAAGGAATTTCACTCATTTTGTGTTGAATGTGGCATTGAAAGAGAACTAACTACTCCATATTCTCCGCGGCAGAATGGGATCGCAGAAAGGAAAAACCACACCATTTTGGAAATGGCTAGAATTATGATGCATTCAACACAAGTTCCTAAATTCCTCTGGGATGAAGCAATGAACACTGTTGTTCATATCTTTGAATAGAGTTCCCACTAAAGCCTTAGTTAATTCCACTCCTCTGGAAAAGTGGTCAAATAAAAAACCAAGTGTGTCTCATTTGAGAATATTTGGTAGCCCTTCTTCTCTCTTCATTCCAAAATCAAAATGGAAGAATCTTGATCAAACCTCTTTTTCTTGTATCTTCATAGGATACGGTGTCAAAACTAAAGGTCTTAGGATCTTTGATCCTTTAAAAAGAGAAGTTATAGAAAACATGAATGTAAAAGTTTTAGAAAATCTTTTTGTTCATCTATCTTTTTTCTATTATTCATGATGATTCTAATGAAAATGATGTGTGTGATGAATTTAGTACCAAACCTATAGTTAAAAAAGAGTTAGTACCTATTTCCTCTATAACCAAAATGTATAGATGGGATGAGTCTATTATTCAATACGCTAATCCTAAAAATCTTCAGAAAATGATTAGAAGTCAACATACATATCATGCCTTGATGACATTATATGAACCTGAACCCCAATCTTTAGAAGAAGCTTCTTTTGATGAAATATGGATAAATGTCAATGAAAGATGAATATTCTACCTTGATTAAAAATAAACTTGGGATTTAGTCCCTCCTCCTAAAAAATAAAGTATAGTTGGATCTAGATGGTTATACAAGATTAAATATAAAGTTGTTGGAAGTGTTGATAAATTCAATCTAGGTTAGTATCTTGAGGGTTTACTTAAAAACCCAGTATCAAATACGTTGAAACATTTTCACCAATTACAAAAATGATCACAATAAGGATTATGATTGCCTTATCTACTCAATATGGTTAGGAAATCCATTAGATAGATGTCAAAAATGATTTTTTGAATGGTGATTTAAAATAAGAAATATATATGACCCAACCTAAAGGATTTGAAGAACCAGGTAAAGAAATGTATGTTTGTAAATTGAAAAAATATTTATATGGTTTAAAACAAGCTCCTAGAGCTTGGTATGCAAAGATTAATAGTTTTTCAATGAATTTGGTTTCTCTAACTGTTCTTCTGATAATGATTTATTTGTTAAAATTGAAGAAAATAATATCATTCTCATTGTATTGTATGTTGATGATTTACTTATCACTAGTAATTTTAACTAGTTTAATTATGAAAATTAAAGCTAAATTAATGCAATACTTTGAGATGACAGACTTAGGATTATTACATCATTTTTGGGCATGACTATATTTCAGATAAAAATTCTATTATTGTATCTCAATCACAATATGCCACAAATTTTCTTAAAAGGTTTAATATGATTGATTGTAAACCTGTTGCTATTCCTATAGAAGTTGGATGTAAACTTGATCCTAAACCTACATGTGAAAAATCTAATCCTACTTTGTACAGCAACTTGTAGGTAGTTTTATTTATCTAACTATTACTAGACCTGACATTGCTTATGCAGTAGGGATTAATTCAAGGTTTATCCAGAGCCTTATTATGATCAATAGAAGTTAGCCAAAAGGACATTGCATTATATTAAAGGAGTAATTAATTTTGGTTTACATTATATTTCTTCTAACAATGCATATTTATATGGATATTGTGATTCTGACCATGCTGGTGATGTGATAGATCGCAAGTCTACAATTGGATATGTGTTCAAGTTTGGTACATGTGTCATTACTTGGAGTAGTAAAAAAAAACCAACAATCTCTATTTATTCTACTGAGGCAGAATATAGAAGTGCAATGGAAGTAGTGAAAGAAGCCATGTGGCTGAAGTGACGATTGTTGGAAGAGATGCACATGGAAGCTAAAGGAAATACTCCTCTTCTATGTGATATCCAAAGTTTCATTGCTCTCACTAAAAATATAGTTCAACATCAAAGGACAAAGCATATTGAGATACATATGCACTTTATCCAAGAGAAGGTTCTCTCAGTGATATAGATCTCCAGTACTTCTCGACTTAAAGTCAAGTTACCAGACATGTTTATGATTCCATTGTGTGTTATAAAGTTATGTAAGTTTTATATAATGCTTGGCCTTTTAGAGTTACCATTGAGGGGAAATGTGCATAGAAATGTCACCTCCTAATGGCCGGATGGTTAATGACTCCTTTTCCTCTATACTTTTCTCTCGTATAAAGCATTGTAAATAGATCTTTATGATCTTTGTAAACTGATAGATTTATGGTATATAGTCTAGTGTGTTGCATCTATTTGTAAAGGAGGTCCTTGTGTTATAAAATGCTCCTAGAGATGTGGTTTTAAGAAATTTTTCCATGAGAAATGGTGGGATGTAGTCTCACAAATCATGCTTAGCCTAAATAATACTTCTAATTTATGGATTCCAAATCCTTTTGTACTAAAAGGTAAGTTGAACATGATGAAGGTGTTATAATTCCTTCAAAAGTGATATGCTAGCCTAAACCTTCACTAATGGTTTATGGATTTGTAAATCCTATTGTAGAAAAATAGGTAATGTTGGCATATGGATCCCCACTTAATATTAAGGGGGAGTGTTAGAACATAATATTAAGTGTGTATAATGTTTAGTTTATAATTAAATAATTTAGAATATAGTTTATATTATTTATTATTTAATATAAAATTTATATTATATTTATTAGTTATTTAATAACTTATTATTGATTAAATCAGGGTGCACACCCCATCACTTAATATTGATAACCCTTGGGGTTATTTAAATATGGTCGTGGGCCATAATCGGGTGAATGGAATTCACACCAGGTTAAAAATATGGAGCAAGAAGTGAGGATAGGAGTTAGTGGACTAGTTAAAAATTTCTCATTAATGAAATATCTTTTCTATAGATTTTTACCCCATTTGGGTTTTCCACATTAAATTTGGTGTCAATGTGTTATTTTTTTATTTTCTTTGTTAAATGTTTGGATTAATAAATATTTTTATAGTTATCATAGCTTGGTCCTAATACTAGTTTTTGTGACCTAAAACCTAGTGTAAATAGTCTTAGAGATGCAAGGATATTTATGCTAAATGCCCTTCACTCGGAATGATTCGTTCCTTTTAGAAATAGATAAGGTTAGGGGCTAGGAGGAATACATAGAATGTCGAGATGGTGTGCGCGTACCGTAGAGAAAGATCGGGCTGATTGCGAAGAACTCCTTTTTGTCTTGGAAGGACTACTGCAAATAAGAACACAAGACCACAAGATTTTGATTAGACAATAAATGAGAAGCGCCTTGGGCCCGGGAAATATAAAACTTCCTTTCGAAGGTGGTCGGTTTCCCTGCTAATATGAATTAACACAAAAGGCGTAAAATATCAATTAAGTTGCTTCGTTGAAGCCCAGGTAGGGAAAGGCTGGTTTTGGTTTTGATCGGAGGAACCGATGCGATTCTTGATAACCGATGCGATTCTTGATGATAACCGATACTGGTGGGTTCTAGGATCTGTAGGTTAGTTGCTTTGTGGGGTAGTTGTGTTGTTTGTAAAGTTTGTATATAGGTGGTATTAGGAAATAAGGTGATGAGAGGTAGATGAATGATAGTTAGATGTAATATGCATCGTTGGGTAGTGGATCGAGAATGGATTTAGGAGGAATTTGTGATTCAAAGAGCATAAGAAATGTTATAACGAGAGGACATGCAGATGTGACTTCTTGGTTTTGACAAAGATGCAAGTTGATCTCCTTTCTTTGTAAACACTTACAGTATTTCTTCACTCGTCTCTGCTCGGTCAGTGAAGATCTGGACTCTTTTTTCACTCCCATGATCTCTGTTGATTCAAAAATCCTTTCCCTTTGATCCAAAAATGAAATTTCGATCCTTTGTTTTTGGTTTGGGAGCCCATTTACTGAGGAGCCGATGGCGGTTATGTAACCGATGGCGGTCGAGTAGGAACCGGCATCGGTAAGGAAAAAAGTAGGCTATTTTTAGTAAAATAGCCCACCTTCCTACTTTTCTCCCGAGAGATCGATTGCGGGCTTGGTCAAGTGGCTAGAAGGTCGGTTTTGGAGTGCGAGTAAGGAGGCATTAGTTATGGATGTGAGTCTAGACCAAGTCATAGGTCTTAATTAGGTTAGTTTAGGGTTAGGGCTAGGTCATGATGAGGTGGCAAAATGAGGTGGCGAGGTAAGGTGATGGTGGATTTATCAATTCTGAGGTAATTAATAAATAATTGTGTAAGGTTTAGGTAATGAGGTTAGGTTGCGAAATGGGATGCGGGTCACGAGGGTCGTAAGACACAAATTTGGTGTCTACATTAGCCCCTTATTGTCGTGTAGCTTGTTTTGTAAAGCTGCGCGGACAATAATATGAAGTGGTTTCTCTGTTAAGGATATAGGTAATCCCCCTCAAATCTAGCACAGATTGAGCGAAGGGGAAATCAGGGATAGGGTTGATAAAGGGTAAATGGGGTAGAGGGGATGGTAAGATGGTGGGGTAGGTCGAGGAAGCGACGCATGGTAAAATGCAATAGTACGACTAGGGTACATGATTTGGCAGAGCAAACCAGCGGTGCATAGGCAAAGGTCGATAGTTTATCCAAACAAGGGTGATATAATCCGGTATCAGGCATAGGAAGTAGCTCGGGGGTATATAATAGGTAAGGTGCGAGGAACGTTTAGGCGTGTTCGGCGGTACGAATGGTTGGTTTGGTTGAGATAAACGTCACGGTCTAGAATGTCTAGGCAAAGTTGGTCGACAGATCAAGTCGAGGACCCTAATCATGCTAAAACACGAGCAGGTGAGCTCGATTGAACAAAAAGGTACATGATGGATGGATAAAAGTAAATGTTGTTGATTTGGGGTATGGTATTGAAGTGATACGGCCTTGGAGTCGGGCCAAATGGTTGGGTGCGGCCTTGGGTCGGGGATGGGTAGGGTAAGGCCTTGTTCGTTGGGTTGCGGCCTTGGGTCGGGCCAAATGGGTAGTTGAGGCCTTGGGTCGGGCCAAATAGGTAGGTTGAGGTCTTGGGTCGGGCCGAATAGGTAGGTTGAGGCCTTGGGTCGGGCCAAATGGGTAGGTTGGCCTTGGGTCGGGCCTTGGGTCGGAGGCCTTGGGTGGGTAGGTAGGTTGAGGCCTTGGGTCGGGCCAAATGGGTAGGTTGAGGCCTTGGGTCGGGCCAAATGGGTAGGTTGAGGCCTTGGGTCGGGCCGAATAGGTAGGTTGAGGCCTTGGGTCGGGCCAAATAGGTAGGTTGAGGCCTTGGGTCGGGCCAAATAGGTAGGGCCTTGGAGGGCCTTGGGTCGGGCCGAATAGGTAGGTTGAGGAGCCTTGGGTCGGGCCAAATAGGTAGGTTGAGGCCTTGGGTCGGGCCAATTGGTAGGTTGAGGCCTTGGGTCGGGCCGAATAGGTAGGTTGAGGCCTTGGGTCGGGCCGAATAGGTAGGTTGAGGCCTTGGGTCGGGCCGAATAGGTAGGTTGAGGCCTTGGGTCGGGCCGAATAGGTAGGTTGAGGCCTTGGGTCGGGCCGAATAGGTAACCTTGGGTCGGGCCGAATGGTAAACAAATGGTTTCGTGAAAGGTGGATATAGGTGATATGTGGTTAAAAAAGGGGCAAATGGTAAATAAGGGCAAAAAATTGGGGGAAAGTTGGCAGAAAAACCGATGTCGATTCTACATGACCGATATCGGTTAAGGGACCGATATCGGTTCATTAGGGCAAAATGAAACCGATATCGGTTAAGGGCGAAAAACCTATAAAAAGAAAAATACGGCTTGTCATTGTCACTTTGTTATTTTGAAAACCAAATTGACTTGTCTGACGTGGAGAGTTGAGATTGGAGGTTTATTGAGTGAGGTGGAGCTATTTTGCTTTGGAGGAGTGAGTTGTTTGCGGGCCCGAGTGAGAGAGGAGGCGTGATTGATTGGCGGACCCAGCGAGTAGAGTGGAGCCATGGCACGAGCGGGGGAGGAGCGAGAGAGGCTGGACCAGGTGGACCACCACCACCCATCCCACCACGATGAGCGTGTCGTCGTGCAGGTAGGC
Source organism: Taxus wallichiana var. yunnanensis (assembly GCA_018340775.1). NCBI lineage: Eukaryota > Viridiplantae > Streptophyta > Pinopsida > Cupressales > Taxaceae > Taxus > Taxus wallichiana. The sequence continues at coordinate 480,669,473 of CM031243.1, forward strand.
TCGGAACTCTTTATTTTGTGCATTTGAATGGTATTAAGCGAAATTGGGGGTTTGGGTAGGAATTTACATTTTTTAGGAAATAATGAGTAAATTGACGTAATTTGAAAAAGCGAAGAGGATAGAGGGTAAAATAGGGCAAGTCGGTTTGGGTGGGTAGGTTTTATGGTGTTTGGGTGGGTAGATAAGTATAAAAATGGAAAAATATGTTGGGGGCGCGCGGGGGTTCGGCTCCGGCAATTACGGCACCGATGTCGGTTGCTTTAGCGGCCGGCATCGGTCATAAATTTGTGGGGGAGGTGTGTTGGGCTTGTGGCCGGCGTCGGTCGTATATCGGCCGGCGTCGGTTTGGCATTTGTTTTTTTGGGTTTTGTTTTGAGTGCATTTGTTTTGTTTTGGTTTTGGTTTTGTTTTGTTTGGGGTGTTGGTTGCGGGGTGTGTGTGGGTTTGTTTGGGTTGGGTATGGTGTGGGTTTGGGTTGGGTTGGTATGGGTGGGATGGGTTTGGGTTGGGTTTGTATGGGTTGTGGGTTTGGTTTGGGTTTTGGGGTTGGGTGGGTTTGGTTTGGGTTTTGGGTTGGGTGGGTAGGGGTTTGGGTTTGGGTGGGTGTGTTTGGGTTTTGGGTTTGGGTTGGGTTTTGTTTTGGGGTTGGGTGGGTTTGGATTTGGGTTTGGGTTTGGGTAGGGTTTGGGTATGGGTTTTGGGTTGGGTTTGGGTTTTGGTGGGATGGGTTTTGGGTTTTAGGTTTGTATGGGTTTGGGGTTTTGGGCTTTGGGTAGGTTTGGGGGTTTGGGTTTGGGTTTTAGGGTGGGGTGGGGGGGTGGTAGAGTTGGGGTGTGGTCGGGGGATAAAAGGGGTTTAGAGGATAAAGTAGATGTTGTGATAAAAAGTAGGTCTAAGGATGTGGGTTGGTTTTGCGAGGCACGTCGGCGGTTGGCGATGCGGGATAGGATGCCCCATTTGTTGTGCGGATGAGACCACATGTGTCCATGACTCAGGGTGATCATGCGCGAGTGGGACTCGGTGGAGTCAGTACGAGCGATAGAGAGATCACGGCTGATGGTCGCCCTCATCGAGAGATGGGATCCGGCGACCAATGTGTTCCATCTCCCGGCCCAGGAGATGACTATCACGTTGGAGGATGTGTATCGCATCCTTGACTACCTATCGAGAGAAGCGATCTTCGGTAGGTCGAAGGCTGCCATGGACAGCATATTACGAGTTTTGGAGATGCGGCCGCGCTTTTACCTATCACACAGCCCGAGCATTAGGTATGGTGACATGTACCGTGCGCATCGACACGAGACACGGCTGTTGTCTTTGTGATGATTAGGATCACACTGCTTCGCCCTCCCGGACTCGAGAGGAGGCCGCTTTCCACGGGCGTTGATAGAAGGTGTTGCTTGAGATGATTGAGAGCATACTTGCTATGCGTGGCACCGATGTATACAGTGCGGCTATCTGAAAACTCTGGGGTTATCGCGGATGAGCGATTCGGTATCTGTTGACATTTTTGCTGCTTGCATTGTTGGGCATATGAGCACATCATATGCATCGAGCCAGATAGGGTTACCCCGCGGCCGGGGCCCACGAGGTCATATACGAGATATGGCTTTGAGAGGTGGTTGGGGTCGTGGGGCAGCCACGGCGATTCTTGCGGGCGAGATGTGGCGTATTATAGACATTTATTAGAGGGCTTTGACAGTGGTAGACATCATATGGAGACCTTACGAGAGGTCATCACCCACGAGAGGAGGAGCCGAGTACGATTCTGGCTGGATCCAGTACACTTTACGGATAGCGGGACGGAGGCCGGAGAGTACGAGAGGATACCCCTAGAGAGAGTGCACGCGAGCGAGATGGGGCTGCGGCAGGGCGAGCCACCTCCCTTCCCTCGGTACGGGAGGGGGATGATGTAGAGGCCCCACTTCACACCACGGCCCTTGGATCCAGTTGGGTTGCGAGAGGCCAGGCGAGATGATGGCGTAGATGATCTTTGGGTGCACGGAGCATACGAGGTTTGGTGGGCTGGTCGAGAGAGCGGCGAGTAGCCACACCCGCCTGCAGCCCAGACTTAGCGGCGGTGAGTGGCGAGAGAAGATCAGCTCGAGGCAGTGCGGTTATTACGAGGGCGGCTTGCTGCTGCTGCGAGCAGCACGAATAGGGTCTTACGAGGCGTAGCCCGAGAGCTCGAGCACGAGCACGAGCGGCACCACCACCGGCCACGGCCACGAGTGCAGTGCAGTACGAGCAGTAGAGTAGCGCGTACAGCGGCAACCACGCCACGGCCCGAGCACAGTACGAATACCACCGCGCAGCGGCGCACCACGAGCCACAGGCACCACCGCCACGAGCACGAAGTGCGCGGTAGGAGTCGAGGGACCCGGCCCCGTCTGCAAGCGGTGGCAGGATAGATACATGGAGGCGAGAGCGGAGGCCGTACTATCGGGATGTTCTTGATAATACGGGGCTGAGTATCTCGGCCATATGCGGCACACACCGGCGGAGACCTCGCGTAGTCGAGAGATCGCGAGGAGGTGCGGCCACGGCCGGCGTGTGCATTACGAGGCGGGGCGAGAGGCCCACGAGGGACCAGCGAGGAGAGGTGCTTGAGGGTGGTGGGGAGGCGAGGATCCCCACATAGTTTTGTATAGGGACATGGGCATATGCACGGTCTGCGAACAGTTGTGTTGATAGAGGCTGCGTGCCGTCATTTATTCATGTATGGATTCATTTATTCATTATATACTGCTGCTGCGATGAAATGCAGGTTGTATATTTGATACTGGCTGCGAGCAGTATATATTTTGATATGAGGACGGCTGCGAGCCGAGTCGAGATTTTGGATGGTTATTGCGGCTGCGTGCCGGCTTAGTTGTATGATGAGATCACGAGAGGCCCCGATGCAGGGCACACATTGTATATTTGAAAATTTGTATATATATATAGATGATGTTTTGATCCACATGCAGTGTTCAAAAATGTGTTTAAGTATTTTGTCGATGGTTTGTGATATAGAATGTAGGATGAGTTTAGTTGACATGTTGATATATGGATGATGTTGATGTTTTTGTTTTTGCACGTATATATGGATGACATGTTATATGATGAAATGTTGCATGTTGTGGGCTGGTTTTGTGACATTGTTATATATGTATCTGATGAGTTGGATCCAAATGATGAGTTTTTGGTTTTGTGTAGATGTGACTTAGTTGATGGTTTGTTTGTTTTTGTAAAATAGATGATGTTATGGACATTGTAATGATATGTGTGGTGGATGGAGAAATATGGATAATGGTGTTGTTATGCAGGAAAAAGGGCGGGCGCGACAAAAAATTAGGTAGAAAATGAAGAAAAAGAACCATGTTGTAAAAAGATAGGTCTATAACCGATATCGGTTAGCGAACCGATGTCGGTAGCTGCTAGACCGATATCGGTCACATGACCGATACCGGTTATTTAGTTATGAGCTTTTCTAAAAATAGAAAAGCTAGGGTGGCAACTTAAGTTCTTATTTTAGAGCCATGCAAGAGTTAAATACGTGAGCGCGACGCTTTTTGGCAGTGAGACAGGTATTTGCATGAGAGATTTGAGTGATTAGGAGTAAAGAGACGAGGGAAAGTGATTGTGATCGAGATTCGAGAAGACGAAAAGCGAGGTTTGAAAAAGGTGGTGATAATGGCGGGACGAGGAGAAACATCCGGCGGGCGGGGACAAGAGGAAGACAAGGGCCACCTCAAGCTCTATGACCCAAGAGAGTAACGTTTGTTTGTGATTTGACTTTTTGCATGTTTTGTGAATAAGATGATTAAGTATGTGGTAGATATGAAAAAAAAAAGATGATAACAAGGGTTATAAATGGGGTGAGTGTTACGGGTAGGTGAATCGGGGTTTTGGTATATGTTTGTAGGTATAGAAAGAGAATAAACGAGCAATTTATTGTCGTAGGTGGTTGTTTAGGCAAGGTGTATGAAAGTACGAGGGACCGATATCGGTTAGGGATAACGGTATCGGTTACTCAACCGATACCAGTTAGTATTTATGCGATACTGCGGTTCTTTGTAGGAATTTCAATTTGAGAAAAAACCCGGGGGATTGGAGGAATTGAATGGTTTTTGTTATTTGGATGTATGCGAGCGAGAGCGGGGTTGAGGATGAATGATAGTGTACAGGCGCTGTTGTCATCACGAATCCGGCGGATGTAACTTGGTGAATGGACATTGATAAATCGTTTGGGGTTAAGTGGAATCCGCTATTATTCACGAATCGCACGTAACCATGCTATGTTACAGGCGTTGATTGAGAGATGGAATCCTGAGACAAATACCTTCTATCTGCAGCGAAATAGCGGTAACATTGGAAGATGTGTTCCGTATTTTGAGACTCCCAATTACAGGAAAACCAGTATATCAGGCATTACCTAGCGCGGCACGGGGAGCGATAACAGCAATATTTGGTCCATACGCACGAGATTTAACACAGCGAGGTTTGTCATTTACGTATGGGATAATGTATACGGCACATCACGAGGAGACAAGGTTAGCGATAATATTAATGATAGCGGTAGGGTATTATGCATTACAGAGGCGAAGGGGGAAGATTTCCAAAGGCATTGATGTGTGTTATTTGGGAGATGATAGAAAGGAACGTGACGTTTGCATGGGCACTGCATATTTGGCGGAGCTATACGAGGGTTTATGGGCTTGTAGGTGAAATCACGAGCGACCTTTGGATTGTTCATACTTATTACAACTTTGTTGGCTATGAGCACATTGTTTGTGTGCGACCATAGGCCGATCCATCGATCGGGAGAAACCGAGTACGAGGTTGGGATTGAGACGATGGGTCCAGAGAGCGAGAGGCAGAAGATCCCGAGGCGTGACGGATGACTTTGAGTATTATAGGCGGTATGGGAGAGAGTGACGATTGCGGATATCATTGGCGGCCTTACGGAAACTATATGGTAGCAGAGAATATAGGCGAGGAGTTGAGGGTGTAGAGCGATTGAGGTGGATCGCGGGGCACGAGCCGAGTGAGTATGAGAGGATTCCTCTAGATCGCGTGCGGCGACAATTTGGATTTGTGCGGGATATACCCCGAGCTTATAGACCATATATGAGGATCGATGCGGAGCGGTATTCTCACCTCCCGGCCAACACCTCGAGAAGGGCTGAAAGAGGTAGCGGCCGATCGCGAGGGTAATGGATGCGAGAGCAGCGAGAGGCCTATAGATTATGGTGGGTAGCGAGCTCGAGGTGTACGTGATCGTCGACATAGCGGTGATTACAGCGAGAGGATCGTCTGCAGGCGTTTGGTTCGCAGCTCAAACGCGAGTGAATGAGACAAGAGGATTGTTAGTGGTTGCGGAGTCACGGGCGGAGAGACTAGAGGCTGGAGTCCTCCATGCGAGAGGCGTATTCATATGTTACGAGAGAGATTGGCGGATCGGTGGGCGGTACCAATAGCCATGGTACCATTGAGGACGAGAGAGCTGGCGAGAGGGTCGGCGATCACGATCATCACCTAGTTCGGGATGAGGCGTGAGGTCTAAATAAATGTTAGCAAGGTATAAGAATAAATAAAATACCGACACTGCGTGTCGATGATAGAGAAGATGTATTTGTTTAACATCTAAATAAAACTGAATATGTATGTTGATTTGAGTTATAATAATAAGAATGTTTTCGTTTTGACTTTTTGTGTTTTGAAAAAGGATAAAGAGGAATGTGATTAAATAGAAATACACAAAAATATTTATATTTACCACACATGATAGGTTATGGTAGGGGATGGTCGAGCTAACCTTGGGAGACCCCATGTCTCTGAAGTGCTGCCTACATAGCCCATTGCACAAAGCAAGGAGGGGCCTCGGACCGATGTAGTTCTCCCTTAGGATCGGGGAGGCGGAATTCGAGCAATTTAGTACGGTTTAGGCAATTGGTTGATTGGTAAGAATATTGATATTAATATTGGTAAGGTAAGGTTGTTGGTGTCGGAAATGAATTGGTGATGTTGTAAAAGGTATAAGGGAAGCGAAAGTTAGCCTACCCAAGTGGTAGGGAACCATGTCTGATTAAGATCAACACACAATCCTAGATGCGAGGCAAAGCGGAAAGAGTGCTCCGTAGGTGAAAAGAGCTAAACAAACCACCAAATGTAGAAGCGAGCTTGAAGCCCTAGGTACCGTGCATAGGCGAGAAGTCCATAGGTGAAAAGAGTTGTATGATCACAATATATCGGGTGTACGTTACGTCCGTCCCTTGAGTTGAAACAAATGGTGAGGTGAGGTGGATGATATAGCTGAGTCTGAGAGAATTTATTACAAAGTGAGTGTTACGGCGAAAGAGAACCTACCCTAAATAGACAAGTCCATGACCCAAAAAGTTCTTTTTGAATGAGGCTTTTATTTTCTTGAATATAGGCGATCGATGCGGGAAGTCTACAGGGATATTGATTGTGCTATTCTTGAGGTCTTCACGAAGCTGATCAATGCGAGAAGCTTCGATAAAGGCTGAGCTGGCCCATGTATAGCTGTCCTTCGAGGAGCAGATCTATTTATAGTAGCGAGATATGATTTTAGTGCATAGCTGTCCTTGAGGAGAGTCTATATATAATAGCAGCAATAATTTGGCATATAGCTGTCCTTCGAGGAGCAGTCTATATATAATTTAGATAGCTAGATGTTCTTTTGGCGTGAAGCATCTAGTTTGGTAGGAAGTTTGACTCAAGAAAATCCCATAAGAATACGGCTTATTTTAAAACTTTGAAGTCATGGACTAGACTAAAAAGGGAAGGCATCGTTTAGGTGAGGTGAGAATCAAACTATGTGAGCTTGATTTTTATTATGAGGTGTAGGAAGCAGAAGTGCATGTGGTGGTATGTGAGCTCAAGGGACGAGCGGCGGGTAGATAAGAAGTGATATAACACTAAATTCAACGGTAGAATGGTCGAAGATGCACGAGGCATTAAGGGTTCGAGCTCGAGCTTACCATTAAGCGAAGCTAAGCGATAAGCGCACGATCCATAGGTGTGAGTGATTATGTAAGGCCCAATCGATTGGGAGCAAATTTTCCACGTTTGCTCTTTTCTAGTTTGGTGACATGTTGATTCTCTTTGAGGACAAGATCACCAACCTTAAAAATACGCTCATGAAGTCGCTTATCATAAGCACGTTTGATGCGTTTTTGATAGATTTGAAGGTGATCAAGAGCTGTAAGGCGGCGTTCGTCAAGAAGCTCCAATTGGGCTAACTTGCTCTTGGCGGAAATCATCGTTGAGAATATCACGAAGAGATATTCTAAGGGAGGGTATTTGTATTTCGAGAGGCAAAACAGCCTCGGTACCATATACCAAAGAAAAGGTGTGGCATTAGTAGAGTACGAATGCTGAAATGTACGATAAGCCCAAAGGGCAAAGGGAATGTGATCGTGCCAATTTCTTCCGGATTCATTGACAACTTTCATGAGGATTTTGGTTAGGGTTTTATTAGAAGATTGGCGACCATTGGCTGCGGATAGTAAGGCGATGAGAAACTAAGTTTGATACCAAAGTTGTCACAAAGGTCTTGTAACAACTTGTTTTTAAAAGATTTACCATTATCATTATTAGGCGATGAGGAATACCAAAAGCGACGAGATAATGTGATGGTTAATGAATTCGACAATTTTTCCTTTTTAGTTGAAATGAGTGGAATAGCCTCCACCCATTTTGTGTAATATTCGGTTCTTGTGATTATCCATCGGTGGCGTTGTGAAGAGGGGGGTGAATCTCACCATAAGGTCTAAACCCCATTGTGAGAAGGGCCAAAGATCTCGTGCGACTGGGGCGGATGGCTAGGAGTATGTTGAAGGTTGGCATGTTGTTGACACATAACACAACGCTTAACATATTAAGTAGCGATCGTTATTGAGTAGTAGCCAATAATAACCGAGGCGAAGGATTCGTTTGGCCACGGCAAGGCCACTAAAATGTCCACCACAAATACCGTCATGGACTTGTTGGATGGTATGGGTGATCTCCGCACCGGTGAGACATCGAAGGAGGATGCCATCAAAGCCACGTTTATAAAGGAGTCCCCCCATAACTACATAACGAGAAACACGTTTAAGAAAAGCACGTTTACCAGTACTAGTAAGGTCAGAAGGGAGAACAGAGGTTGTAAGGTAGTCATGGAATTGGTGATACCAGGTATCCTGCGAGTTAGCAGACACAGTATTTATCGTACAAACAACCGGGGCTGAATAAGATGGGGCAAAGAGTTGTTGGACCAAGACAAAAATGTCAGAGTCAGTTGATGAGGCTGGAATTTGCGAGGCTAAGCAAGCCATAGTATCCATAAAATTTGTTAGTAGAGCGTGGAATGGTTTGGATAGAATAGTGAGTAAATAAGGCTAGAAGCGAATCCACGTAGTGTTTGTATTTTTGAAGTTCCTCATTTTTGCATTGGTAGATGCCCATAACTTGATTGACTACCAATTGAGAGTCGCCAAAAATATTGATAGATTTGATACCTAAGTGCAACGCAACCCAGAGACCAAAACAAGGGCCTCGTATTCCATTTGTATTATTAGTGCGAGGAAATCAGTCGGAATGAAAGAGGCATAGGCTCGGCGTCGAGAGGAATGAGAACAACGCCAGCTCCTCCACCGCGTTGGCATTTAGATCCATCGAAGAAGAGGTCATTTGATACGACTCTTCCCAGTGAAAGAGTGGCGATGAGTTCGTCGGGAATATAAAATTGGTAAAATTGTTCCCGGGTAAAGGGGCTTCCATGAAGTTGGTCTGCGATGGTTTGTCCTTTGATTGATTTACGGTGGACGAACTCAAGGTCGAGGTCGGCGAGGAGCATGAGCCATCGGGCGATGCGTTGGTTTAGATGAGGTTTGGCATACATGTAATGGATGGGAGTGCATGTTAGTGATGACGAAAGTTTTGTGATTGAAAGGTAGTGTCGGAGCTTGGTAGCCACGAATGATAGGGCTAGGCACAACTTTTCTACATGTGTATACCTAGTCTCATAATCCACCAAAGTACGACTTATATAATAAACGGCTTGTTCTCGATTTTCAGAGTCACGATGTGCAAGCATGGCCCCTACAGCGTGGTCAGTGGCGGAAAGGTAAAGGTAGAAAGGGCGGTCGTCTTGAGGTGGGATAAGCACGGGTGGCTGCAAGAGATAAGTTTTGAGAGCTTCAAAGGCTTGGTGGCACTCTTCACTCCATTGAAACTCAATGTCCTTTTTAAGGAGGTGATGGAAAGGTTGACATCGATCAGAGTTGGGAGATGAAACGTCGGATAGATTGTAACTTACCTTGTAAGCTACGTAATTGTTTGAGATTAGTAGGTGGGGGCATTTCTATGATAGCTTTGACTTTAGATGGATCGACCTCGATGCCACGCAAAGAGATGATAAAACCAAGAAGCTTTCCCGAAAGGACACCAAAGACACATTTCTTTGGTTGAAGACGGACAGAATATTGTAGTAGGCGGTCAAAAATAATGGTTAAAACATCGAGATGTTCAACTGCGATGTTTAGACTTGCCAAGAAGATCGTCGGCGTAATCTTGAAGATAGTGTGCATAATGTCATGAAAAATGTAGGTCATAGCCCGTTGATAGGTGGCACCATTCTTAAGGCGAATGGCATTACGGTAACGAAGGTTCCCAGGAGTTATGAAGGCGATTTTGTGTTGATCGGCGAGGCAACCAAAATTTGGTTGTATCTGAAAAGCCATCCATGAGAGAGAGCATCTCATGGCCTGCGGTGAGATCAACAAGTTGGTCAATGCTAGGTAGGGGAAGTCATCCTTAGGGCAAGCGAGGTTAAGATCCCGAAATCCGTGCATATCAAGTCCCCGTCGCTTTAGTGGCGAGTGCGATGTTAGAAATCCATTGAGGATAGTCAATAGGCAAGATGAAGGAAACAGAAAGAAGTCGTTGAAGCTCTTCTTTGACCAAGAGGGCAATGCGTGGATGCATTTTCTCGATTTTGTTTGTTGGTTTGGAATCGGGGTTTAGAGTGATGTTATGGGCGGCAATGGTAGGATCAATTCTGGCATGTCGGCGTAGGACAAGCGAAAGCTTGGTTGCGAGCACGGAGAAAAGTAGCAAAGGCGACTTGTTACGATGCGTTAAGGGATTGTCCGATCTTCACAATGTGAGATCCTCCTCCGTGTGGATGTTGATTTCTATAGTAGATTCGTTCGGCATGGTTTGGGTTTGAGATGGTAAGGCTCGTTGAATATAAGAATCATCGCGCGAGGTAAAAGTGAGGATGGAGTCGTCATCGACACTCAACAACATTAATCAAAGGTGAATCCTCTTGATCATGTCTGCGGATACGAAGGGGAGAGAAGATGGGTCCTCATTATCGCGTTGATAAGTGAGAGGACCTATGAAGATAGCATTTATGAAAAAAAAAAAAAAAAGTTAGGAGGGATAGATTCGAGGGTCTATAGATTACGCAGGGTGATGATGGCAAAGTGGGTGATGATGGTTTGGTAGGGGTGACGTCGTCTTCTTCCAGAATACAGCTGACACGAGGTGTCTCTGTGTAGGTGTTTCAGGAAAACCGAGACCACTGCGATCATTATGTTTGCGTGTGGTGATGGGGATGAGCGTATGTCGGCCTTGTTCATAAAGACCAAAACCAAAGCCTTTCCAAGCACAGCGAGTCAAGAAGGTGAGGGCAAAGCGACGATTGGTAAGGTATTGAAAATCGGATTGGAAAGGAACCACACCAAGAGGAGGCTCAGGGGCAACGGAAGATGCGTCGACACCCCCATACGTTAGGTTAGTGCGGCAGTGAGGTGGTCCGTAGGAGATTACTTCCCCCACACGACGGTCATAGTTAGGATGGGCATGTACCTGTCCGTACTCCTGTGGGGTATGGAAAGAACTAACGTTATATAGGCGATACTCCCCCAGCGTAAGGCGCTTGAAAAACATCTACTAAGGGTGCTGGTTGGGATGTTAGCTGCGGGAAGGGAAGTGGTTTTTGCGACGGTGGTTTCATTAGTTGAAGGCGTAGGTGCGATTGAGGTACATGGTTGAGGCATAGTTGAAGAAGATGGTTGGGTTGAATGAACGGGTGTCTTGATTGGTACCAGCACATCATTTGGGCGGTATAACATATTGCAGGTTTTAAAGGGGGGAGGATCAGCTTTTACGGTGTAGGACTTCCCCTCGTACTCAAATTTTATGCATCTATGTAAGGTTGAGGAACGCATCCCATGGCCGGATCGAGGGCGACCCAATGATATATTATATTGGAACTCTCCCTCGAGGACATAGAAGAGTTCGGGTAAAGTACGTGGTCCTACCGAATGTTGAGGATCACGGTGCCTAAGGTAGAGGTAATAGCGTCATTGAATGACCCATGACATGATGGGGTTGCACACATGTAGCTAGAAGGGATATTCATTTGTTGAAAAGCTTTTGAAGAGATGATGTTTAGGCTAGCACCCCGTCAATCATAACACGATGTACGAATGTCCCGGACGTAAGCCCGAGATGAAGGGCGAGTCGGGATCTTACATGCCAAAATCGACAATTTCATCTTGAGCCATTGCGGCGGCTTGTGGTACGAGAGCGAAGTGGTTGGGGCGGTGGGTTGTTTGGTGAGAGAAGCAACGTGATTGGGTGTTAGAATGGAGGCAACGGGCGGGGGCTTCATTAGGTAAGACCTCGATCCCTGAAGAATTTCAACGAGAGCTTGTCGATGAGATTGAAGAAGTCGAATGAGATCATATAGTGTCATTTTGACGGGTGATTGGTGAAGGCTTTGTGTTTGATCATGGCTCGATGGGCGGCTCCATTAGAGGCAGGGTAAGCGGGTCCACGAATAACCACTTTGGGTGGTGGTGCAATCGGGATCTTTGGACGGAGAAAGAGAGAGGGCGCGGTGTGCTTTCTTTCGCTTTCTCATTGTTTTTACTGCGCTCGAGTAGCAACACTAATCATATTAATCTCGTAAACTTTGAGATGAGGAAGATGGTTGGGATAAATTATGGTCTTGAGGTGGGGTTGTAATAATGATAGATCGTGGTGAGGCGGGGATAGATGGTATAGGAGAGGGAATGGAAGCTAAAGGTCTCTCCCTTCGTAAGTTGTCTTTCTTAACCTTTCTATCTGGGAGAGGTAGTGACGAAGGATGGTTTTAAAGCTTTGCATCCCTCCACATCATGTCTGGTGTGCGGTGATAAGCGCAGATCTTAGACTCATCATAACCTATAGGTCGAGGTTTAGACGGGTCATAAGGTCTAAGTGGGGGTAGGGAAATGGTCGCATTCTCTACTTAACATAGCAAGGATTTTGGCGTAAGATCCTTTGAGTGGGTCAAAATCGAGAAGAGGATGAGGTATTGATTGCGCGGGTTTTGGTAATGTTTGGGCGTGGTTAGTTCGTATGGGTGGTGGTTTAGCAGGGGTGTTGATATGTGTTTTTCACTAAACGTGGTTTCTTTGGCGCGGGAGCTACGTTTGGCTGGTTAGATGATGAGGCTACGAGATGACATGGTAGCGGGAAACAACCACGGAGAAAGGGGGTGATGAGAAAATAAATCCTTTGATGATGGAGTTTGTTTAGGGTTGATGGGTGGACGGGATACGTGGGGTGATAATGTTGATATACCCTTTGATCCTGTGTATGGGTGCGAAGGCGTAGATCGTTTTGAAAAAACGCGGGAGGTATGATATATTGGTGCAGGTGGAAGGATGAGGTCCTAATATGGAAGGTAGGTATGACGATGATGGTTTTGATTGTGATAGAGGCACGGGTTGAGTGTGTCTCCTAGGTGGCGGGCGGCTTTATTCTTGGACAAATCTAGTCGCTTAGGCGGGTGTGTTAGGCCCAGGTATGGGTAAGGTCCCAGCGTAGGGAAGATTTGGCTAAGTTAATAGAAGTGGACGAGGCATTTGGTAGAGGTGAGGGGGTGAAGGTGAGAACATGGGCATTTTAAGCACGTAAACACTTCGGGTATATGGTGGAGTTCTCGGGATCGGTCATTTGCATTTGAGTAGAATATGGCGTACTCAAGCGTTCCCATAGGATTTGTCTATCCTCTGAGAATGGCAGTCTTGAGCTTGAATTGTAAATTTGAGTACGGAAGAAAGGTGGGTTGTGATTCCGAGTCCACTTGTGGGTGTGATCTGATGAGTAGATGAGAATCTTGTATCAATAGATGTTAAGAGGTCAACCGGTCGTTGAAAAGATTTAGGCGATGAAGAACTAATAGGTAAGAGGGCGTGTTCGAGAGGATCCGTCATGGTTAAAGAATTTGGTGATGTCGGTGCGAGATTTCTCGTCTAAGGATGTCAAAAGGAGTGGCGTACCTTCCTCTTGTGCAACAAGAGTGGTAGAAGGAAGTCAGGAAATAGATAGATTAGATAACATCCGTTCGCGATCTTGTAGGGATGTGGTATAAGCGAGACTCATCGATGGGAAGAGAGTGCAGGCGATTAACTCCTTATGGGTAAAGGAATGATTTCGCTTTGGTTCGATGGTGGTAAAGGAGGTTCGGGCTCTGTGTTAGTGAAGAGGCTTGATTCAAAATTTTCTCGATAGAGGCTTTGGGTGGGTATCAAAGACTGCATGGATCTCATGAACACTCTCTTGGCTAAGATATCTGGTTTGTGTTCTTGTTGGAAGAGTGATTCGGGAATGGTTTGTTGAAGATTTTCAAATTTCGGTTGGCGGGGGCATTAGGATTATCGAGGTTATATCCCTGCGTCGACCATTTCTGCACTATGTTTTTCAACATCTTGCAGTTCTCATGGCTGTGTCCCTTCACGCGGTGGAAATTCTGAAGTCATTTTCTTTGTACCGGAAGGTATGGCGCGAGTGGAATCAAACCGGAATGAGGTTTAACGGGAGGTAATGTAATGGCTCTGCTTTGAGCAATTTTCCAATATCACACCATATGTTTCTCCCAAGGAGTGTAGTTGATGGGCTCGGCTTTGTACTTATAGGTGGTTTTGGTGGGGCATTAGACGGTGTTTGAGATTTAACCATCACCGCGTGGACAGCTCCTTTTGATTTAGAAGAAGTGGACGCGTGAGGAGTGGTGGTATTTGGTTTATTGGTAGAATCGGGAGTTCGGAAATTGGGGTTTTGTTCTGTGACCGCAATTTCTCTTCTTCTAAGGCTCGAATTTCTAGTTTAGAGAGCCATAGTAAAGGCTTCATCAAATGTACGGAAAGTTTGAATTTGAAGAGTAGGAGAAATGTGCTTAGCACATGCCCGCGTGAAAAGTTCGATAAGTTCAGTCTGAGGCAAGGCATATGTAAGTTGGTTGATAAGGCCACGCCATCGTCTGACGAAATCTGCGATAGATTCGTCTTCGAATTGTCGAATGGCATAAAGGTCGGTGATGGATACTTTCTTAGCAATGTTAATGGAGAAGTGATCCAAGAAAGATTGGGCTAGTTGGTTAAAAGAGAAGATTGAGTCTTTGGGTTAAAGCAACTTTGTACCACTCAAGCGAGTCTGATAAGGACATGGGAAAGGTGCGGAGTAACAAGAGGCATCATCATGGGCAATCAAATAACAAGCATGTCTAAATGATCGCAAGTGTTGTTGAGGATCCTCTTTACTATTAAAAGCGAGTAAATTTTGGCAACTCCCATTGAGGAGGATATGAATGAAGGGGACGAGAAGGGTGAATGGGCTCCCGACAAACTTGCTCGTATGTCAGGCGCTCGACTTCCCGAAGCACGAAGCCTCCGGTTTTGCATTTTGTCCATCATTTGTTTAATTAGATCAGTAGTTGGATGAGATGATGGTGTGGTTGTGTAAACGGAGGCATATTGGGCCAAGGACCACCGCTAGATCAATGGTGGGGTTAAGTGTTGATAGGGTGTGGAGGATGAATATGTTGAGGTAACTGAATAGGGATGTCCCATATAGGATGTTGAGGTCACTGGATACGTGTATGGGAATGAAAAGGTAGGCGGAGCTTGAGAAGGAAAGCTCGTGTGGATAGGTGGCGAGAGAGCAAGTCATGAATGGAGTAGTCTGCAAGAGATGAGGTAGGGGCGATCGGTGGTAATGATATGTGGGGTCAGATTAGCCAAAAGAAAAGCTAATCGAGTCGTATGAACCTCTGAAGCCGTCGGATTGGGAGGCGGGGCTAGAGATGCGGGAAGCGAGGCGGTGTTATCGGGCGGAGTGGGAGCTAAATGAGCAGCTATACTAATAGGCATACCCACAAGAGCTGACCATCGGGCGTACGGTCGGGGTATGAGACAAATAGTATTATGCAGTGCTAGAATTAGCATCCGAGAAACTTGGAAAGTCCTTGTCTCCTACGAGGAATTTTAGGATCTCATTGGTATCGTAGGATTCCCCACGAGAATGTGAAGGGTGATTCGGGTAAAGAAGAGCAAGCATGTGAAACCATGGCGGCTTGCTTTGAGTGATAACAACCATGGACGGGGAGTTCACGGTAGGGTTTCAATCTATCGGGAATAGAAACAAACTTAGAATGGTAAAATTGGTAGGTTCTTTGGTTTGTCGGGGGTTGGAAAAGAGATTAACGATATCGGTCTAGTATCCGATGTCGGTTATACTATAACCGGCGTCGGTCGAGTAACCGATGTCGGTGTAAAATCTGGCTAACAAGATATAAAAAGGCTGCTAATTTGATTTTTAACAACGTTTAGTATACTTGTCAATTATTGATCACGAAGGCAGTATGAGAAAGAAAGCGGGACTAAAAACAAGCAAGATGCACACACAAATCCAGAGATTAACCCTAGGGTTAATTTTAATTATCGTGGCTTATGCCTTTAGACGTAGAATGATGTCGAATCCTAAACAAGAGACTTAGGGAAATGTCAAGTTGTTTTGGCTTATAAGGTTACCTCAATCGGGCGGAGGAATACCGCGGAAAAAGGGGGGATGTTTGAGCTGTTGTGTTAATTGTGAAGTGATTCGGTATGTGTTGTGCAGTGAATGTAAGATTAATTTCTGTCAATACCGTGGATATCACCCCACGTGTATGACGACATTACTTAATCTCGTTCACTAGAATTGAAAAACAACAAGCGGGAATGCAATGCACGTGTTTTAAACCCAAATCGAAAATTATGTTCGATGAAGCAAGAGAGATGACTTTTACTAATGCGAAACTAGGAAAGCAAGACAATTTCTTTACGAAATATATAACAAAAGCGCAACAACAGCAAGTATGCTTCCTAAAATGAAAATAAGCAAGAAAAAGCAGAAACCCAAGATGGGTCCCACCGTGTCGTGCCAAAATGTTTCACTCGGAATGATTCGTTCCTTTTAGAAGCAGAGATAAGGTTAGGGGCTAGGAGGAATACACTGTAGAATGTCGAGATGGTGTGCGCGTACCGTAGAAAAGATCGGGCTGATTGCGAAGAACTCCTTTTTGTCTTGGAAGGACTACTGCAAATAAGAACACAAGACCACAAGATTTTGATTAGACAATAAATGAGAAGCGCCTTGGGCCCGGAAATATAAAACTTCCTTTGAAGGTGGTGAGTTTCCTGCTAATATGAATTAACACAAAAGCGTAAAATATCAATTAAGTTGCTTCGTTGAAGCTAGGTAGGGAAAGGCTGGTTTTAGTTTTGATCGGAGGAACCGATGCGGTTCTTCTAACCGATGCGATTCTTGCGATAACCGATCTGGTGGGTTCTAGGATCATAGGTTAGTTGCTTTGTGGGGTAGTTGTGTTGTTTGTAAAAATTTGTATATAGGTGGTATTAGGAAATAAGGTGATGAGAGGTAGATGAATGATAGTTAGATCTGGTAATATGACACGTTGGGTAGTGGATCGAGAATGGATTTAGGAGGGCCGTGATTCAAAGAGCATAAGAAATGTTATAACGAGAGGACATGCAGATGTGACTTACTGGTTTTGACAAAGATGCAAGTTGATCTCCTTTGCTGTAAACACTTCTGGTTTCTTCACTCGTCTCTGCTCGGTCAAGTGAAGATCTGGACTCTGTTTTTCGCTCCCAATGATCTCTGTTGATTCAAAAATCCTTTCCTTTGATCCAAAATGAAATTTCGATCCTTTGTTTTTGGTTTGGGGAGGCCATTTACAGGGAGCCGATGGCGGTTACGTAACCGACGGCGGTCGAGTAGGAACCGGCATCGGTAAGGAAAAAGTAGGCTATTTTTAGTAAAATAGCCCACCTTCCTACTTTTCTCCCAGAGAGATCGATTGCGGGCTTGGTCAAGTGGCTAGAAGGTCGGTTTTGGGTGCGAGTAAGGAGGCATTAGTTATGGATGTGAGTCTAGACCAAGTCATAGGTCTTAATTAGGTTAGTTTAGGGTTAGGGCTAGGTCATGATGAGGTGGCAAAATGAGGTGGCGGGTAAGGTGATGGTGGATTAAAATGTTTCATAGTTCCTAAGGTTTATTATAAGCATCATGATAGTTCATGAAAGTTTAGTACTTACAACTAACACCCAACGTAAGTAATGATGAAATTATGAAAATTTTAGATTATGTCATTTAGAACCTTGTGTATGAGTTGAAGAGGTTAGAATATGAAAGGGTTAGAACATGAAGTGAAAAATTTGTAAGATAATATTATCCTCATGTGTACAATTTTTTTCTTCATGAAAACATTGTAGAAGAATGAGATGATGAGAAAGAGGTGTCTTATAGGTTCATCTTTGTGCATGTGTGTGTGAAGAAAAATGTGTAGGTAAAAAGATGTCTTGAATAATTATTAGGAGAAGAATGAACTGATGAGAGTATGGTGTGTAAGAGTAGGAAGATGAGTTCATCCTTGTGTGAATAAGGGCCAAAAATGTGTGTAATAGAGGTCTTAAGAATGTATTAGCAAAAATATGAAGTGATAAGAAAATAGGTGAATCGAGGTGTATTAAGGAGGATGAACATAGAGAAGCTGAATAGAAGATTACAAAGTTGTTTTCTTAACCAACTAGGTCAAATTAATGTGATCAAAACCTTATGAATAATAATAATAATTGAATAATAATTGAATTGTAAAAAGAGTATGAGGATATCACCATCTGTTCATTCATTGCGAGTATGCTACTAGAATATGGAGTTTTGACCTCTCTAAATTTGAAGCTCTCTGGTGGTGCCAAGGATTTAAATCAGCTATGGACTCAATGGAACCCACCCTATAGGCATTGTGTTGTCAAAAGGATCTCGGAAGCTGGTTATCCCTCATATAATTTGGAGGATATGGAAGGATAGAAATGATATTATCTTGAAATAAGAATAAAAACTATAAACTTAGTATTGGTAATATTTCGAATGATATCAAAGAGAATATTGCTAGATTTAAACCCCCAAGAACAAGAGATATCCGAGAGAATGAATAATTTATCTTATCCAACTGGCAGATTGGAACCGTCAATAGCCGTAGCAATCTTGGGAATAGTATTGATAGATCTTTGATTAAATGGCATCTTCCCCGATTTTAATTGGTTTAAGTTGAAATTTGATGGGGCCTCTAAGGGAAACCGAGGGATCTGCGGCGGGGGAGGAGTGATACGGGATCATAAAGGTAGTCCCGATTGCTGCGTATCTTTGGGAAAATGGGAATTCAAACCAATCATTTTTCCGAAGCATTATCTCGCTTTATGGGGCCGAGAATTGCACGACTCAAAATATCCATAACCTCATTATTGAAGGGGACTCCCTGAATATCATTAATCTCCTTAAACAGTGCTCATCTCCAAGTTGGAGCATCAAGGATTTTATCTCAGAATCCATAAGTATATGTCAAACATTCAATAACATTCGGATCATGCATACTTACCGGGAGGGTAATAAGTTGGCAGATGCACTGGCTAATTATGGCATTAATGTTAACCACATTGTTTGGGATAATAATAGCATCCCTAAGCAGCTTCAAAGCAGCATTCAAGTGGATCTCTATACGCACGCAATTTCTTGATTTGAGTTATGATTATTGGGCATGGATCAGTATCAATAAAACTCCCACACGTGTTGAACTAAAAACTAAGATTATGCAAATCTTATCGAATAATCAAGATAGTGTGAAGTATATGGGAAAGTTCAAGTGGAGTTGCATAGATATGAAAATCGCGCATGCGGGTAGCAACATTGTGCTATCTACAATATGGATACAAGACTCCACGGATCCCGAAGATAGTAAAAATGTAATTGATGATAGGGAGTGGGCTAGCAAAAAGGCCATTATTCCCACATGCGAACTTCCACAAGCTCAGATCAGCAGTCACGCGGATGTTCGTGGGAAAAGCAACGGCTCTCATATTCAGCATTGTGTGCGGATTACAACAGTAAAAAGCAGACCGGCTTCAGCGCTTTCAAGGATTTTAGAATTTGTTGCAAGCAGTTAAGCACAGTGAAGATGGGGGGTCCCCCTTGCCAAATTGAGCCCAGTGCGGACCCAGATTGGAAGGATAATGTAGAGCTCTGGAATATACTCAGCAAGGGTGGCATCACCAACTTCATGGAGAAGGTTCAGGGCCATGATCAAAGCATCTCAGTGCATTTTGTGAAGGATTGGAAGGAGCGGACTGTGGATTATGGGGGCAAAAGATCTTGGTCAACGAGGAGCTTATTGCTGAAATGGTCGGCATGGAGGGCTACCATTTTTTTAACAAAAGGGTTGACAGAGAAGCTAAGAGAGGAGATTTGTGGAGGGAACTGAGAAGCTGATCTTTGTTACCGCGGGCCTGCTTGTTAGCTCGATCCCTCCACGCCTTATGATGAGGTTACACACATGATGATACGCTTCATTTCTTTGGAAGGGAGGTTTGTCACCGTACCTACAAAGCATCTTATCTTCCTCAACCACTTCCGCAGGAATCGCATGGTATGTTTCCCCCATTATTTGCTTAACTCTCTTGAGCACTCCATTTTGGAGTTTCAAAAGCATACCCAGTGGTTCCTTTACACCAGGGGCTTATTTTATTGCTGCATAAATTATGTCTTCTCCGATATCCTGGTCTCCCTTCCTCCCCTAGCTCCGTTCCCCCTCTGCCTGGTTCAGCTGCCGCTAGCCCCATCTCTCCACATTCTCGTCCCTCGCCACCACCCTTATTTGTCACCCCTCTATCAGCCTTCCAGTGCTTCATCTTCCATTCCCCCTACTACTGCTACCACCCCCTTCACTTCCACCTCGGCCAGACCGGTCACCAGGTCCTCTAGAAGGCTTAACCTCGATACCCTTGCTGTGGGGAAGGGTCCTCATGAAATTGAAATTACACATGACCTCCTGAATATTAGCAGTGCTAGTCCCAGGATGTGCATATGGAGAGCTCTATAAAAAGGCTGGAAGCCTTAGAAGCTGATATGAAGTCATTTGTTGAAGGAAGATGTTAAGAACTTGGCAAAACAGAAGGTAAGAGGAAGAAGGGGAGGAGGAGGCTATTGATAATGCAAATTGATTGAAGATATTTACAAGAAGCTGAACTCCTTAGACTCCTGTTTAGGGAAGGCCAAGACTCGTCATGATTATAATATGGCCATTTTCAGTGTGATTGAAGAGTTCATTGAGCAACATGTCCGAAGTGTCTCCAATCTCAGCGGAGTTCCGAAAACACTTTGGGGCACTGATAAGGAAAGCAAAAGGACCATTGATCAGCTGGATAAGACTGACACTGCCCACATGACAACTTTGGCAATGTTCAAATCCTGGCAGAACATCAAATCCAACATCGACAAAGCTGCCAAGAAGTAATTGTAGGTGCTTTAGCTGCTCTTATACGTTTTTGTTGCTATTTTTTGTGGTCTTTTTGTTGCTTTATTACAGAGTTTTTGTTGTTTTTGTTTTGATGGGGTAGCTATTTTTTTGGCTACTTAGGGCTTCATTGTCACACTTGGATTCGGCTCCTAGGCCCTCTTTTGTTCACAAGGGTATAGTCCCTTTCAAAAAACTATTTTCCAATAATAAAAAAATTTGAATTCTTAGTGAAATAGGAGTTAGTGATTCAAGTTGAGTGGGTTCTCAACAAATTGAAATCATTGTAATATCTTATGGGACAATTGTCCATAGTAGTGCATTTATTTAAGTGGGTTTTTATCCCTTTAATGGTTTCCCATATTAACCATTGTATTCATGTGTGGATGCTTGTTATTTTATTATGATTGAATGTCATTATTTCCTCATGGTAAAGGTTGATTAACATTGAATAGATTGCTGAGGTTTAAAATTGTTTTTAAAGTTTTGAAGAAGCACTAATTCACCCCTCCCCTCTTAGAGCTTGTGTTTCCAACAATTGGTATCGGAGAAAGGTCCTTATGAAGTAATTTTTACTTCTTGGAGGACATCCTCTTGAAGCACAAGCATGGTTAAATTATATGAAGTAGTTATGAAAATGAATTTTGAGATTGTTAAGTATCTAATTCATGGATTGAAAGATAAAATTAGTTTTATGGAAGTGAGTATGGTCAAGAATTCAAAGAGGTGGAATATCAAGTTGATAGAGTGAAAAAATCCCTAAAGGACAAATAATATTCTTGCCTTAGATATGAAGAATAATTAATATCCTTGAAATATGAATTAGAAGAAGAAAACAACAGGTTGAAGATGTATGGAAAGTTGGAGAAGAAATATGAAGTTCTTGATGGAATCTTAGAGAGTCAAAGAAAAAAAGTGATAAAAAGGCATAGGTTTCAAGGAGAGCATATGGAGAAGTGTGAAGATGAAAAGGCTGGTCTAAGTAGTTAAGAAAACATGAAGGAGGCCAAGGAGACAAATTCAAGAAGGTCTAACTTTTAAGGCAACCTAATGCATCAAGGTATGAAATATATTTTAATGGATATTGTTATACTTGTAATGGTTTTGGACATAGAGCTAAGGAGTGTAGGAAGATTTGTCAAAGATGACCATCCATATAGGTATAACAGAGATGAAAATCAAGGAACATTATGTGTGCTACTATCAAGAGAAGGGTCATATTGCTAGGTATTGTCTCTATGAACCATCTAGTCAGATTTGGAGAAATGAAATCCTTAGAGTTAAGAATACACTTGTGTGTTATAAACTCAAAAAGGTTGGAAATGTTGCTAGGAATTTTTATGGTCATAAGGCTGCTAATTATAGCTGAATCTCAAGTCATATCAATCTAAAAGTAATAATGGTGTTATGTGTTATAATTTTCATGTACAAGGACATATTGTAAAGATATTTTATCAAAATGAATATCTAGCTATAGCAACATGTTTCAAGCATTCAAATAAAAGATAATAATGTATTCAAAATGAAGATGAATCCTAAGAGTGAGTCTAAGTCAGTCATGTCTGAAACAATCATGGAAAATAAGGTTGTTGAGCATAAATAAAAGGTCAAGAAAATGATTCTAGATCTGAAGAGCCAAAGCGTGATAAGAAGATAACATGTGTAGATGGTAGAAAGGAGAAGGAATCAAAGACAGTCATAGGAGATCCTAGTTCAAAAAGATATCAAAAAGTTTTGATAAATCTAAGAAGGAAGAAGACAAGACTAATGTAAGTCATGAAGGACTTTTAGCCCTAACTGAGAGAGAGCAAGTGAATGAGGTGTATCATATATGTTTTTCAGGACTTCAATCAAAATATGGAGATATAGGAGATGAAATTATCATACCTAAAAGGAATATAAAAAGAATAAGATGATTTCAAAGGAAGAAAGTGAGAGGATAGATTCCTTGAGCTCTCTTGATGATGATATATATTGTTTTAGTGATCCAATAAGCATTGTATGTATTATCTATGCTTCTAGAAGACATTTATCATATGAAGGAAGTGTGGTGTGTTCTTGAAGGTACATTACCAATCTGTAATTATTGATCAAAGTCTTCACAATGTTGAAAATGTGTGAATAGTCAAAAGGTATGTATATATTTTTCCTTTCATAAGGGTTGTGTGCATGTCTAGTCTATATAGAGGTTATGAGAAGTCTTCAAAAGAGTTGTAAGGTTGTGAAAAAGTGTCTTGAGATCATGTATTTGTATAGTTGTTAGGTTTTTCTCAATCAGTCCATCTAGCTCTGATCAAGTGTGTCATAGTGGTTTGTGATGATATCCACCCTAGTCTTCAAAATAGAATCATGAAATAATTGAACATTAAAAGGTATGTCAAGGTTTGAAACTAGGTATGTTTGAGTATTAATTGTTTTCCTAGCTATGAAGAGTGTATGTGTACTTGTCATGATTGTACAAAGGTTGTGGTAGTCTTAAAAAATAAATGGTCCATGGTCTATTGAAATTTCAAGAAGCAAGTGTCAAGTTTCATGCTTAATCAGATGTGAATAAGATGAAATGCTATGAGATTACTATATTCTTATAAGGTTTTAAAAGGTATAGTCCATCAATGAAGGGAATTTAATGCTCTTAGGGGATTAGTGAAATGTTTTGAGTCTTAATCAAGGAAATTTCTTCATATCAATCCATGAAAAGTCAAAGTGTGCTCTCATTGTTCTAAGTCCAAGAGTATGAAGGAAACTTGTTGATAATGCTTTGTCATGTTGGTTCGAGTTAGTAAAGATGGTCAATGATATCTATATATGTAATAGTCTTATGTGTTCATCAAATTCAGGTTTTAAAATCATCTTATCAAGTCTAGTTTGGTTGTCAAAATCATAAGATTGTCTCATCCAAAATAAGTCATGTTGAGCCATATCTAAAGTATGTGGTCTTAAAAAAGTGTTGCAAATATGGTCAAGTAGATGTTATCATCATCTTAAGGAGCTTGAAAAGCTTGGAGTTCATTATATGTTAGCTCATAATATCAAGTCTATGAGAAACCCATAATGTTGTCATAGAATTTGTGTTGAAATATTATCCAAGGGTGTAAAATGATCCTTGTTCATGAATTGAAAGTGGTATCAAATTCCTAAGAAGTGTCCTTTATTCTAAGGGAAGTATAAGGTGAATTAAAGATACATACTATCATGGAGCAAAGGTGTTGGATTCTTGTATTTGTGACTTGATACAAATATCAGGTAGGTGCAAGGAGAAATGATGCTTCTAGGTATGTTGTGAGTTACATAATGCTAGATGTGAAGTGTCATAGTTCCTGTTTCATGTATAAGGTGTATCAAGTTTGGTTATGCTTCATGGTGGTTGTATGAAACAAGTATAAGGCATTGTCAGGACTGTGAAGATCAAAAATGATTTTTCAAGTTAGTATACATTGTGTCAAGCCTATCTATGGTTATCTGAGGCATGTAGCATTGTCTCAAATAGGATTTTAGAGTGTCCAAAATGGTGCAAGGATATACAAGCATTGAATGAAGATTTAAATCTTGTTGAAGGACTATAGAGATTTATGCAAAGCATCAAAAGAACAGAGGTATGCTTTCAAAGTTTGGTCTTGTGATGGTTTTTGGGTATGTAAAAGAAAGCATGACTATTCTCAATCTAAACATTAAGGATCATGATGATGTGTATTGATGTACAAGGTTGAGGGGAGAAGCTAAAATGCTCTTTATCCCTAGGAGGTGATGCTTAGAAAGGTTCCAGGATTGTATGAGTAAACATTGTATTTCTCGTAGGTTGTTGGAGCCTCTAAAATAGTAAGCTACAGTCTAAGAAGAATTCTTAAAGTAGAGGTATCTAGATTTGATCTTTATTCAGGTGATATTTTAGGTGTCAATGAGGCTAAATAGTCATAATTTAGTGATGTTTGTAGGTACATTGATAGGGGAGAAAGTTTTATGACCAAGTAAGTCACTATATCATACAAAGAAGGCTATAAACACTGAAAAGGTAACTCAAGACAGAGGTGGTGATGTTGGCTCATCTATATGACATGAAATCAAGGTATGTGGTCAATTCTTGCATATTCAGTTAGATAGTAGAGATAGTATAACCTTAGGAATATCTATAAGGTATTTCATGTTCTATGTGATTTTTGTAGCAAGGTGCAGTTTGGGATATTTGCTTTGAAATTTTGGTTTAGGGATCCCAGTCCTAAATATTACTTACAACCAATATATGGTGTGAGTTAAGACTATTTTTGAGTATATTTAGCTAAGATAGGAATATTTATGAGTCAAGATAATGCTATCACTCAAAGATCATAATGTTGGTATGTGTGTGTGTATGAATGTCTCTTCCTGGGGGAGCTACAATAACATCAATGCTATGATGAAGACAAAAATAGAGTCAAGGAAGGAGAAACAATTTTTTGATCTTGAATGATGAGTTTGGTTGATGTTTCCAACCAATAAGGGGTCCCAATAAGTTGATAAAGATGAAGACCATGTGCTACAAGCATGTACTTTGTCATTAATGTAAAAAGGGGGAGAAGAACTAGGTTATTTTCCATCAATGAAAAGGGGAATTTTTTGGCATGTGAGTGTTTGATTGTGTTGTCATTGATATAAAAGGATCATTAATGAAAAAGGAGGATAAAGTATTGCAAGAGGAATTTTGTAGTGATTGTGACATGGTAGGACAAGGTATGGCATGAGTTCATAGTGTCATGATTGAGATCACTAGGTAAGGCTTGGCTTCCTGAGTAGCTAGTGACTTGTAGAGGCATGATGGTGATGTGATAGGGTGTCATGATGATGTCCTAGATGTTTAAAAGTGTGTGATGATGTAATATATTTATCATGGTGTGAAAAAGTTTGCATGAGTGGCATTAGTGAGATTTTCTTGGTCCACTTAGGGAATCTTGAATCCTAGGCCTAGTCAATAGGATGACTTGGTATGATGGAATGAAAGAATGAGGAAAATATAGAATCATGGTAAAGGCATGGAAATCATGAATATATTTTTTAAAACACTTATGTGAGTCTCAGAGTGTAGGTACATGTTTGAGCATGGTTTTAAGTGATCATCTAAACCTAGTCTAGGTGCTTGGAGGCCTAATGGAGCATGAAAGTGAGTTGTAGAGCTAAGTGATCCCATGAGGGCATGTAGAGGTGTGAGAAATAGTATATCGAATATGTTTAATTATTCATGATGAAAAAACATAGTTCATGAAACATGGGTTGAAACAAGCTCAACTAGGCCTAATTCTAAGACCTAGTGCAAGCATGGATTGGAGTATGAAGCAAATAAAGATAAATAATGATATAAAAACATGAATATTGTGTGTGTGAATTTTAGAGAGGATGTGGAAGGTTCTAAAGGTCAAAATTCAATAGGTAGAGGCATGTTCAAGTTCTTTTGGAGGCATGTTCTTGAGGACAAGCTAGGTGAGAATGGGCAAGTCAAGGTGGATGATGAGTTTTAGACATGTGCATACTTAATGAGCTTTGAGACATGTGAAGGAGGTCAATAAAATATTTTGGACAAATTTTCAAGTCAAAATTCAAAAGGAGAAGTAAAAAAATGATTTTAGGTTCTATCGAGCTCTCAAATGGCCATTTCCAGCTTGAGGGTCAAGTTTGATGTGCTCATTCACATGTTAAATCTCTGCATGGGGAATTGGTTCTTTCATCAATGTTGGGGCATGGATTCAAGATCATTTTACAATTGGAATGAGGTAGAATGATTCCCTATGCTTTATGAATGATCCTTAAGAAGTTAAGTGGGTTCTAAACCCTCCTAAAACCCTCCCTTGAGAGCGATGGAGAAGAATTGAAGGTTTTGGTCCTGAAATGACTTGGGAAAGCTGAGTTGATGATTTGGGATTGTAGAGGACTCTTTCTAGTTCATTTTGGTGGTGGTCTCATTCTCTAGGTCAACTGGTAAGGTACAACAATATGATTGTTTTGAATAAATTTGATGGTATATCCATGCATAACAATGTTCATGTTGAAAATTTTAATATGGAAGTAAGTATGGGAAGTGTTCTTGATGATCATCAAGTGTTTCATACTTGTTCTATACATTAAATGGGTGAAAAATTTCACTAAATTTTCCTTTCACTTGAGGCTTATAGAGGCAAAACCTGTCATGATGGTTTGAAAGAGTCTTGATGTGAAGACATTGTGTAGAGGTGAAATGTGAGCATGGCTAGATGATAGAGCTCCAACATGACATCTTTAAGACAAAAATTTGATCAGGTAAAGTGATTTATAATCTAATATCTAATGGTCAAAACAACCTCATTAGGACTATTCAAGAAGGTCCGAGAAACATGATTGCAAATGTGAAATTATCCACACAAACCATGAAAGTTGAGTGTTTTAATATGGATTATAGGTATTTGGTGAAGTATCACATGCTTTAGTTTGGCATGAAAGTGAATTCTAGAGTGTTGGAAGCTATCTAAGACAAGACTGGTTTTGTGACCTAAAACCCAAAGTGTGAAGCAGTCTCAAAGATGCAAGATATTTATTTAAATGACCTGAAAAGATGCATGCTATGAACTTTATAAGTTGTCTAAGGTTATATCCTTCCTGAAATATTCCATGAGATTCATGAATAGGTTATTGGATAAATAAACTTGAGAATTTTGTAAGACTCTAGTTTTTGTGTATGAAAATCCATTAAGACCTTGTCCTAATCATTGTTTCATGATATGATTGGATATGGTAGAGTTCCCCATGTATTTGAAGGTGAACCATAGGTCACATGTGACATTCTTAAAGCACCAAGAGGCTCTTCAAGTTCATGTATCAGTATTGGTTGAACAAGTTTGAGACTTTGATATTGAGTTATCATTAATGTGCACACACAAGCCGGGAAGAAGAGTTGAAATGGAGGTGTTATGCCCTCACCAGTAGCCTCCAAGAATGCGGTGATGTATTGGACATATTGAAGAATCTTCCCTCCTGATTTCATTGCATAACTTGAATCCTAGAGTGATTTCATGCATCAAAGTTGAAGGTTGTGATTTGGAGTTCATACACCTAGCAGAGCATATAAGTCATAATGAAGTCTTGATGACAACATGGTGAGTTGAAAAAGATTGTAAGGTTATTATAGATGGCGAGGAGGAAATTAGTAATGTTTGAAAAATTCTTAACACTTGTTGCATTGTTTATGAGAGCTATAAGACAAATAATCCTACATTAAAAAGAAGACAATGATAAATAAAAATGTTACTAAAGAAGTTGGAAGTTGTTATCGATCTGAAAATGGAATCCCTTCGGTTATATCAGAATATCAATAAGTTCAAAAAAGTTTTTACAGTTCCTAATGGGTATTATAAGTGTCATGAGAGTTCATGAAATGTTAGTACTTGTAGTTGACACCTGCAAAAGTAATGATGACATTATGAAATTTTAGATGATGTCATCTAAAACCTTGTGTATGAGTTGAAGAGGTTAGAAGTTGAAGGGGTTAGAACATGAAGTGAAAGAGGTGTAAAATAATGTTATCCTCATGTATATTAAAGACTCAATGTGTATGAAAAATGTTTTTGATGACAAAATTGTAGATGGATGAGCTATGAATGAGAAAGAGATGTAATATAAGTTCATCTTTGTGTGTGTGTGAGGCCAAATGTGCATGTAAAAGATGTCTTGAGACTCTATTAGGAGAATAATGATCTGATGATAATATGATGTGTGAGAGAAGAAATATGAGTTCATACTTGTATGAATAAGGGACAAAAATGTGTGTGTAATAGAGGTATTATGAATGTATTAGTAACCATATGAAGTGATGATGAAATAGGTGAATCAAAGTGTACAAATGAGGATGGATAAAGAAAGATGAATAAGAGATCAAAAATTTGTTGTCTTAAGAAACTAGGTCAGATGAATGTGATCAAAACCTTGTAAACACTAAGTGAATATTTAACAAAATAGGGAGTTGGTGCTTCAAGTTGAGTGGGTGCTCAACAAATTGAAATATTTTTAATCTCTTATGGGACAATTGTCCACAATAGTGCATTGATTTCAGTGGGGTTTTCTCCCTTTAAGGGTTTCCCACATTAACCATTATCTTCATGTATTGTTTCTTGTTATTTTCTTATACTTGAATTCCATTATTTCCTCGTTGTAAAAGTTTGATCAATATTGAATGGCTTGCTAAGGTTTAAAATTGTTTTCAAAATTTTGGAAAAGTATTGATTTACCCTCCCTCTCAATGCTTTTGTTTCCAACAATTGGTATTAGACCAAGGTCCTTGTGAAGTAAGTTTGAAAGCTTGGAGGATATATTATTGAAGCACAAGCATGGGTAAATTATCTGAAGTAGTTATGAAAAGGAAGTTTGATATTTCATAGTCCCTAATTTATGGATTGAAAGAGAAAATCTGTTGTACGGAAGTTAAGCATGGTCAAGCCTTCAAAGAGATGGAATATCAAGTTGATAGAGTGAAAAAACCTAAAAGATAAATAATATTATTACCTTAGATATGAAGAATAATTTAGATCCTTAAAAGATGAATTAGAAGAATCAAACAACAGTGAAGATGTATGGAAATTTGGAGAAGAGCTTTGAAGTTCTTGATGGAATCTTGGAGAGTCAAAGAGTAGCAAGTAACAAGACATGTCTAGGTTTTAAAGGATATCATATGGAGAAGTGTGAAGATGAAAATCTGGTCCAAGTAGTCAAGTAAACATGAAGGAGGCCAAGGAGACAAATTTAAGAAGATCTAACCCTGTTAGGAAACCTAATGCATCAAGGTATGAAATATATTTTAATGGCTATTTTTATACTTGTAATGGTTTTGGACATAGAGCTAAGGAGTGTAGGAAGCTTGTTAAAGATGACCATCTATGGAGGGATAGAAAGATGAGAGATCAAGGAATGGTATTTGATAACACTATCAAGAGAAGGTTCATACTTTAGGTATTGTATCTAATAACCATCTAGTTAGATTTGGAGAAATGAAAGCATTAGAGGTAAGAATGTACTTGTGTGTTATAAGTGCAACAAGTTTGACATGTTACTAGGGATTTTTTTATGGTCATAAGGTTGATAATTGTGGTTGAACCTCAGGTCACATCAATCTAGAATTAAGAATGGTGGTATGTGTTATAATTGTTATGGATAGGGACATATTGTAAGATATTGCTATCAAAATGAATCTCCTAAGTGCACAACAACAAGTTTCAAGCATTCAAAGTACAAGATAAGAATTTATTCAAAATAAATACCAATCCTAAGAGTGATTCTAGGTTAGTCATGTGTTTCCAACATGAGAACCATTAACCATGATTCAACCCTCCCTCTCGGTGCTTGTGTTTCCAACAAAAGAACCATGAAGAAGAATAATTGAAAAGAAAAAATAGGGGATAATCGGTAAAATGAGACATAAATCCCTAGTTAGGGGAACATGGGAAAAATGTCATGTCATAGTGTTGAGATGTCATAATGTCATACTATCATAGATGTATATCCTCAAAGGGTGGGTAACAACTTTGAAAAGGTGTTAAAAACCATGTGGTAGAAGGTACAAAGGAAACTATCATAAACTTGAAGGTGTAAATAACGAGAAGATGAATTATTAGCCCAAAGGGAATATAAAAATGCTTGAGAAGTGAAAAAAACCACGAGGTATATGTTCTAAAGAGAAAATTTGATTGGATATGGTAAAATTGGTGGGAGGGGGAATCGATAGGATATCCTAACCCATGCAACGTGATGAAGCTAAGGGGAAAAATGACCACTACATCCAATGATAGGATGTCGGGGTGTTACGATGTAAATAAATCCAACCAATGCCATAAGCCTAAGAAAGGATGCACATGATATTGCAATGATTTGATGGGAAAGATCAGGGTGCACAAAGCCAAAATAGGTGGAATTAAGACAAAAAAAACTCCAAAAGTATGAGGAGACCAGGCATATAAAGCAAAAATAGGTGGAATCAAGTCCACATAAATATAAAAGTAGGAGGAACCAAGGCGTATAAAGCCAAAATAGGAAGAATCAAGATCGTAAACTCCAACAATAAGAAAATCCAGTGGTGTAAAAAGACAAAATATCTAAAATCAAGACCGCGTCACTCCAATGTAGGATGAGACATTGTGTAAGGGATGACAAATCTTTGCATGGCACTCGGCCCAAACAGGGATGAAGTGAATTAAAAGGAAGTGCATGAGAACCTTAGTGGGGGTTGAGAGCCCAAGCAAATGTGAGATATAAGGAAGAGGTTGAAACAAGTGGGGGATGAAATTCCAAGTGAAGGAAAGAGCTCGACTCAAAGAAGGAAATAAAATGTAAGGAAGGTAATATAGATATATAACCATGAGGGGAAAATATCATAAGGTGTCGATGATGTCATCAACTTTTTGTAATTGGAGATTCTGAGTGGCAAAAAACCTTTGGTGTAAGATGTCACTTTTAGCTCGAGACATGGGGTCCTTTATGACATGTTGTGTAATAGTGACTTGCCGATGAAATTCAAATCATGCGAGAAAATAGAGTATCATAATTGTGATCCTACATTTGGGTGAGAATATCATGTCAAATTTTATCCATAGTGAGATGAGCATCGGGCGAGGTGGTGACTCATAAGTAGGCTCTGGTCTAGTCATTCAAGAAAAAGGTGGTCGGTTCTTAGAGGATTCGGCTCTATGATTTTTTTCACATGAAGAGGACTCAAGAACCTGATGTTTTCTATGTATAACCCGATATTCAACGTTGGTATGTGCTAAATACCAATGATGAGAACAGAATAAGGGAGATGAAATGGAGGGTTGTGTGAATTTTCTAGTTTTATCTCGTTTGACCTCAACTTTGAGATTCTTCATGTGTCATTGATAATCTCTACATTCGAGATGTCATGTCCCCAAGCCTCATACCATGTGTAATATGGCTCACCCATAGGAGACCGGGGTGCCATAAGGGAAAGAGGTAGGGAGGGAAGTCTCACAGGATGTGGAGGGATAATAAGAATAGGTGGGAAAAGTGTTGATGCAATGGGTGAGGATGGAAGTGATGGAAAAATTTTCATCTCCGTCATCAAGACAGAGTAGATGGGGTCATCACCCATGAGTTCATCAGCTTTGTAGTCAAAACTAGCAACACAAACATCTATTTCTTTAAGGGAAGACATGTCGACTAGATGGATGGTAGAGCGTGGAAGGGTAGTATAAGATAAAGAGGTTAGGGGATTAATATGAGGCTCTAACACCCGATAGATAGGAGAAATATCAACCATACTCGATGATTCCTCTTGTATGAGGATGACATTTATGTTGTGAGCATGTCGAGTGTGAAGGATCTATTGGTAACACAAGACTTCCCTATCATGAATTTGGGCATAGTTAGCCAGGTGGGGATAATCTAAAGTATAACCATCATTGTAATATGATGTGGAGGTATCCACACAAAATATTTGACTATAGTCTCTAATAAAACCACATGTATCTCTAATGAAGGCTATGGTGTATGTAAGATGACAATGGGTACTAAGGGATCCTTCTTGTGAGAATGATGTCACAAGGAAGAAGGTAACTAGGATATGATAAGATTAGGAATGTTAGAAGTATTAATTCTAAGTTTTATCTCATTGGGATCATCATCATCATACTCTAAGAGATTGGGAGGTGTATGCCCAACCAATTTAGGATGACTGACATTTCCAGAGAGAATCTATAGGAGAGTTAAAGTGTTAATACTACTAAAAGGGGATGTGAGATAACTCGTATAATGCTAAGAGATTTTACATCTAATTTTGTTGTAGTTTTTCATAGTTATAAGGATTAAAATCCCCTTTATTCTTATAGATATCTCCTAGGTGAGAAAACTTTACACATTTACATGCAGAGAAAATGTAAATGTAAATCTACATTTACATACACATTTAGATCTCTGCATGTAAAATGTAAATGTCCTATATGACTCAAGACCTCCCTAGGAGGATATTATAAGATAGGGAAAATTTGAAAATCATGGTTTAACTCGAAAAATTCTAGGAGGAACACTAATGGATAACCAAATGTATCCCATGGGCGAATTATCGAGTTTTCATACCCTTGAAAAGTGGTACATATAGATTTTAAGTTTTATATGAAGTAACCAAGATCATTAATGAAGTGTAGTGAGAAAACACACGTGTGGGATCCTTCTTCGATGAGAGAATGTTTTACCATAGTGTGGATGAGATGAAAAGAGTTGGATCATCCACATAGAGTAAGAGATCATCGGGGATCATGAAGGATAAAGGGAATCTAATGCAAGATTGAGCATTTTGACATAAGGTTTGTATAAACGGAGTGCTCCTAAAATTGAAGGGAAGACATTTTCCTCCGAGGCATGTAATATAGAACTCTTCCCCAAATGGGAGTAAAGATGATGTTTATGTTAAATAAGGTTGTCATGAGATGCTCGTGGTGGTGAGGTGACATACACATGAGCTCTAGAAAATGGATTTGGATAGGAAGTTGGGAAAGTGCTTCAAAAGGATCCCACTCATCATGAATGAGTTATGTAGTAGCTCAGTGAGTGATGGGAGTCCTCAAGAATAAATCGAAAGAAGAAGAAGTGTAATTAGGAGACTTTAAAAATATCTTTTGCTCAATTTCTACACTATTGATCCTTGCAAGTTTTAATTTTATAGTGGCCGATATTATCCTTATTAGTAGTGTTAGATGCCATCATCCTTGTAGGATATTTTCCATAGGGGATAACGGTGTTTGTAGTTAGGAAGTAGTTGCATGTACCATTGGTCCTAAAGGATATTTTCCATAGGGGCCAATGGTGTTTGGAAGAGGGATATTTATGCCTTATGAGGCCTAATTTTGAGGTACAAAGTGTACACAACCCTATGGGTTTGAGGCTAGAATGATGTAGGATGTTTAGGGTTATATATAAGCTATGACATACCTAACATCATTCATGACAACCAAACTTTCAAGAGGATTGTTTATTTCAACCGCATTAGTGCATACATATTCTTTCTTTTTAGAAATATCATTGTATTATAGTATGGCATGAGATTAGAGAAGACCTGCAACTTCTCATTATCTTGGTTAATTGATTTGTGTCAATATTTTTTTGATGCATCAAGAGATTTGACCACTTCAGCCAAACATTCCTCAAGTGATGGTGTCATGGTAAAATTGGGAGCCTAGGAAGAAAGTGATCCCAACCATGTGTAGTGCACAACAAATCTCATGGGAGGGACCCTAATTAGCATGCCACCAACAAAATTTACTTTCATCATGCCATTGAGGAATAAGTCAAGAAGGATCTAAGATCATAATAAACGGATTAGGTAAGTGACATTTCAACTCTTCCTTACTCAATGGTTGATGATATTTAGGCTTATTTTTGTTAGTTTGTTGGTCAATGTTGAAGACGATCATATTCAAAGAAGCAATAAGAGGAATAATATCAGAGACTCCATCATCTATTGCATTATTTTATTTAAGGTGTTGGAGGATGTGGACTTGTTTGTTGGGTTGTGTCTTAGGAGGAACTTTCTCAAACTCTCTCATGAGGTAATCCTTCCTTTTAACTTGTTTGAAGGATTCTTCTAGAGAGGTGGGAGAAAAGGACCTTACCTTGTATTGAAGGCGAGGTTCAAGAGATCATAGGAAAATTTAGAAGAGGCTATCACTAGGCATGTTATGTTTAGCACACATAGATAGGGTATTCCAACGATTTGATGAAGGCTTGTGCTTTGATTCATTTTTAGATTGTTGACAATTGATGAAGGCATTAATGTTATTCTCAAGTAAGTCATGATACTAAAATTCATTCACTAAGGCTGTCACCAAGGACTCTAGCTCAACTATGGAGTTAGGAGGTAAGGTATGATACCAATCCAAAGCATCCCTAGTGAGGGTTTTAGCTAAGATCTTGGTGGAAATGTATGAATTGGATCTGATCCACTCCTTATAAAGGTTGCTAAAGGCCTTAATGTGAAGGGGGATGAATAGACCTATCACAAGAGATGGAAAGTGAAATTTCCCCCAATATCCATCTAGAAATGTAAGATGATAGAGGATTTTTTTAGAGTTCTCTTTGGACTTTGTTGTGGATAGGGGTTTGTCAATAGGGACCCCATTAGGCCCATTTGGTAAAGGAGGGTGCGTGGTACCCCAAGATCCCATTTCAGGCGAATGACTAGTTGATGCATGTTGGCTTATATTTGAAGGAATTGAGCCATGTAGAAGATTGATGTTGGTTTAACCTATCAATGAAGTGGAGGATAAGGTTGGTTAGGTAAAAATAAGGGGTATTCTTAGTGAGCTTAATTTGGAACCTTTCCCTTTTCCTACCTTATTATCAAGTTGTTTGGAGAAAAATTCAAGGATATTTTTGATGATGTTGGGGTAATGATGTCAAGTGGGGATACCTCTTTGGGTAGACCACCACTTTACACATCATATTATTTTAAAGTTTATTTATTAAACTTTACTATGTCGGACTTCCACATTTAAGAGTGAAATGGCACAACCGATTCACCGTGATCCCTCTCAATATTGGTAATGAAAAAAAGTATACATTGGTACCATATTGATACATGAGAATTATCATATTATTGGTGATCATTGTATTGTAAAATTATGAGAAACTGCTCTACAATCAATGTGAGACCGAGGAGTGAAGTGGAAGTGTTGGGTAAAAGTATTGATGAAATTATTAATACATAAAGTGCTTTATTTCAGAGTGGGGTTTTCTCCTTCAGGTTTCCCCACTATAAATCTGGTGTTCATGTGTTCCTGTGTTTATTTAATTTCTGTTAATGTTATTACATTCTATAATTGAAATATAAACATCTTAATCTATGTTTAATCATTGCACTTCATAATCTATAATCTTCGAAATTATATTGTGGATTTATAATTAGTTTATTATACATTCCTTATAAATCCTAACATGGTATCAAAGATGGTGGTTATGCTTGTGTAGGATAGATATGGATGTTATAGATTTGCAGAGTAAAAAAATTGAAGTTTTTGAATATGCAAAACCTAGTGTTCTTGTATCGACTTCAAGATAATCGGTGAAAAAATCTGATTCCCACCAAAATATTATAAGAATATTGGTTGATTTGTTGATTAAATCTTGCTTATACATTTTGTGTGCATAGATCTATGTTTCCATGTGATATTGTCTTTTTCTTAGTTCTTCGTAGTTGTTTGCAATTTTTTTAAAATAAATATTTCACACTTTTTATATAGCCATTATATAGTTGTGCGACTTATTTAAAATAAGTTATTTTATTTTTGGACATTTTTTCCAAGAGGATTACAAATTCCCATTCCTTTTGGATTATTATGTGGGTTTTAGGTCCGTAATTTACTTTTCCTTGGAAAAGTGACAAAATTGACACACTTGTACTCGTTGACTCATGGACATTACGCCACATTCTTTCATTTTATTTGATTACAAAAGGGAGGAGAAGACCCATAAGTTTTTTTGGAATATAGTTAATTCCATAGTTCTAATTCCACCTTGACAATAAAATCAATATATAATATTGTGAAGTTCTTCATTTGTGAAGATTTAGTCAATAATAAAGCTCTATATAGCTTCACCATGTCAAATCTTTAATAAGATATTTTTGTTAGTTGTGAAGAGAGATCCAATAAGGTCATTCCATGCTCTTCACAAATTTAGTTTTGTGTTATCTTGTTTTTGACCCATGTGAAATTTGACCCAATAGGAAAGCTCCAAGTCTTTTCACATTTTGCAATGTCAAGTTTTGTTAAATGTGTTAGTGGCTAACCTAACCAATAATATTAAGCCACCATTTTTCACTTTTTAAGGACTTTGCATTAGCTACGATCCAATAGAATGTGTCCAATTATTTTGCATTGTGTTTTCCTTTATTACAACCATGTCTTAGTGAGAAAAAATGATCCATTAAATTTTCTACACGTATGCATAATCTAATAATGCTTTTTTACCATTAATTGGTCTTCATACTTGTTTGTTGCTTTGCGAAGTGTGAACTAATAGTAAGCTATATGTATATATTATTTTTTAGCAATGTCATATTTTATATCTTTTTATGCATGTTTCTTTATTTGTTTTTCGTGTATTTGGTTGACTTGTCAACCTTATTGCATGAACCCGATAAAATATTCATCTTAGTTTATTGTGTGGACTTTATGTCCGTTGGCGCATCAACTTGTAAAGTTAGCGGAAGGTCAAAATGTGTGACCTAATATTTTTCTTTGATTTGCGATGCATGTTTCCTACTACTTTTTCACATATCAGACTTTAAAAGATTTTTTTTGTTTCTTTCCGGGACCTCATGTCCATCGGGATCATCAAATTGAAAAGTTGCCAAAAGTTGCCATGTTTCTTTAATATTTTATTTTGTACTACGAGTTTCTAAATTTCTTTTGTAATATGGGTTTCTAAATTTATTTTACCACATGAGGTTTCTAAATTTTTTTCTACCGTATCGAGTATTTTTAAATTTATTTTGTACTTTGCGAGGTTTCAAATTTTTTTCTACGGTGGGTTTCAAAATCTTCTTTATCTGCGTTTTTAAAATCTTCTTTATACCTCGGATTTCAAAATTTGAAAATTCTATAAATTTTTCTCCTCTGTTTAGTGGATTGTTTTATAGGATTCCTCCTTGGTTCTTGAATCTTGTTTGGATATTTTCATTAAGTTTTGAGCCATTATTTGAAATTTTAATCCATTTTAATTTTTTCCAATTTTTCTAAACTTTCCTTAAAATGGCTTGTAATGTTAGTTTCTCAATGGATAAATCATAATTATTAAATGGAACTAACTACAATATTTAGAGGGTTAGGTTAAAATCCTACTTCATGGCTAGAAAATTAGAGGGATCTTGTAATTAGTGTAGAAAAATGACCCACCGAAAGACAAGCAACTCCTGAAAACCTTAGCTCCTTCTCCCAAAGATCTTAGGAATCTCTATCAATCCTATTATAGAGCATAAAGGATGAATTTCTACTGCATATAGGTCATATGGATTCTCTTGTAGATGCATGGAAATAATTAGAAACCATGCATGAAGGTAGTCACCTGTAAAAAATAATTAAGCTAATTATGGAATTGTTTACAACTCCCATGAAGGGGGATGAGAAAATTGTTAATTATCTGGCTAAAATTAAAAACATTAAATCTCAGTTGGATGGATGTAACTATGAACTATTTCAAGATAAACTGCTATATTTTATCATTCAGATCAATATACATGAAAATTTTAGAAATTATATCTCCATCCTTAACTCTAAATACCAAAATGAAAATGACTTTCTGATTTGGATACTTTGTCTTCTCTTTTAATTCAAGAAGAATGTGTAATGGATAATTTTGATTCAAAATAGAGTGATACCCATGAATTTTCTCTCGAATCATAAAACCTCTCATAAGAGAAATAATACCAATTGTAATCGAAATCTAATATTATATCAAAATTTAAACCCAATCCTAAATCTAATTTTGTAGAAACAATAAAAATTTTAAATTAAAATTCAATCACTACTTTTTAGATGTTATGGCCCATGACCCCTGTGCCACTTTGTCTCTCCTCCTCCCTAACATCCCCACATTCACTCTAAAAACCCATGTATAGTGACTTTGCATGCATCGAGCCACCTCATAAAAGGATCCTTCAAGTAGTAGGAAAGATAAGGAAATTATTGACATTGGCCAGAAGGGTAAAGAATTTTTGTGGAGGATAGCCCCCACTATTCTTCCTACCATGGAACAAGACATCTCCTATATTTTGGAGAAGAAATTTATCATACAAGATGAGACTATGAAAACCCTCGAGGACAATGTGGACTTTCTTCTTAAGTCTATTGTTAAGGAACAAGCTCTTGATCCTATCCCCGACCTCAAAGAGGAAATTTCCACTTTGGAATATAAGCTCAAAGACCTTGAGGAAAACCACAACAACTATATGGCCATACACAGTACCATTCTAGATCTCATGCAAGTCCACATACACATATTTTGTGACTCTAGTGGCATTCTACCCTATACATGGAAGAACAGAAAGATTACCAAATTTTTAACAAATTAGGACCCCACTATTGCTATTGCCTGAAGCTCCATCAGGCCCTTAGAGTTGCTTTAAAAGTTTTTAAAAATCTATTTTTAGTTTGATCGTATCTTTGCTTTTGGTGCAGCTATTTTTTTCTATTGTTTTAGCTACGATTTTGTTGTTGTTGGTTCGTAGTAGGGATCTTTGTAGGCAGATGGCCCTTGCCTTAGCTTTTCATGTTTCTTGTCTTTTGGTTGGGGTGTGTCCCCTATGGATAAAAACCACATTGTTATACTTTGAATATCTTGGTTTCTAAGCCTTTGGTTTTACTTTGGGGTAAGGTCACTCCAAAACCTTTTACCTTTAATAAAAAAATAAATGTGGAAAATTTGGTCATAAAGAGTTTGATGGTCGTGTAAAAACTAAAAAAATTTAAAATACTAAAAATAGTAAATTTAATAATAAAAAGAAAGATCAAAATCAAAATCATGCAAATAATGTTGAGTATTCTATTTCCATGTATACTACTCTCTCAACTTCAAATGAAAATGAATGGATCCTAGATAGTGGTGCATCTAGGAACATGACCTGTATTTCTGGTATCCTCTCATATGTTGTTAAATGTGAGGAAAATATATATTTAGGAGATAATTCCATCATTATATCTATAAGTTGTGGAAATGTTAAACTGAAAAATGGAATAATTAGGAATGTTTTGTATCTTCTTAGTTGAAAAAGAACCTTTTATCTTTTTCTCAATTAACTAAAGAAAACAATAAAGTTGTATTTTTGTAAGATAAATGGTATGTGAAAAATGAACTCAGTAGTGTTGTTGCATCTAGTATACAGAAAAATGGTTTATATATTTTTGATGGATTTGTTTTTGAATCTTGATTTTCTTCTTCTTCTAGAAATTATCTTCAAATTTGGCATGAAATATTAGGACATGTGAATTTCATAAGTTTGTATGAAATGTCTCACCTAAATCTTGTAATTGGTCTCCTAAGATGAAATCTTGATCATGAAACATGTGAAAGTTGCTTGTGTGGTAAGCAACATGTTGAACCATTTCAAAAACATCATGATCCAAATTCCTCTCATCTATTAGAGCTGATTCATAGTGATGTAAGAGGTCCACTTGAATTTCCTTCTCTTATTGGAGCTTTGTATGTTGTATTCTTTATTGATGATTTCTCTAGGATGACTGGTCTTATTTTATTAAGAAAATTTATGATGTATTGTCTAAATTTCAAGAATTTAAATCCTTAGTTTAAAATGCTTCTAATATGAAAATAAAAAGAATTAGAATGATAATGGAGGAGAGTATGTTAGAATTTTTTTGATGATTTTTGTGTGTCATGTGGGATTCAGTGTGAGTTGACAACTCCCTATTCCCCACAACAAAATGAAATTGCAGAAAGGAAAAATAGGACCATTTTAGAGATGGTTAGGACTATGATTCATGTGTCAAATGTGCCTAAGTTTTAATGGGAAGAAGTAATGAATAATGTTATCTATATCCTAAATATATTTCCTTCTAAATATCTTCATCAAACTACACCTCATGAAGTATGGAAAAAAAAACCAAATATATCTCACTTAAAAATATTTGGTAGTCCTGCTTCTATTTTTATTCCAAAATTTAAAAGGAAAAAACTAGATCCAACCTCTTATTCCTATATTTTTGTTGGTTATGGTTGTAGAACAAAAGGTTTAAGAGTTTATGATCCCTTCAAGCATGAAATAGTTGAAAATAGGAATGTTCATGTCTTAGAAAATACAT
The DNA here is from genome assembly GCA_018340775.1 of Taxus wallichiana var. yunnanensis. Taxonomy (NCBI): domain Eukaryota; kingdom Viridiplantae; phylum Streptophyta; class Pinopsida; order Cupressales; family Taxaceae; genus Taxus; species Taxus wallichiana. The sequence goes on from CM031243.1 coordinate 480,709,955, forward strand.
TTTGTGATGCTTCTTATGAACCCTCCTTTGTTTCTCCTAAAATAGAGCTTGATAATCAATTATCCTAACAATATAGAAGTTCAAGATGATGATTATCTTGATCTAGATATGATGGAGATTGAGGGGAGTCATCTCAAAATGTGTTACATCCCAGAATTCCTAAATGTGCTAAAAATATTGTTAAAGAATCTCATCCTATTAGCTTAAGAAGGTTACCCATAGTCAACATTCTTATCATGCCTTAATGATCCTATATGAGGTTGAACCACGATCTTTTAAAGAATCCAGTCAAGATGAAATATGGATAAAATCTATGAAAGATGAATACAATGTTTTAATTAAAAATAACACTTGGGAACTAGTCCTCCTAAAAAAGCATTGTAGGATCTAGGTGATTGTATAAAATTAATTATAACTCTAGAGGAGAAATATATAAATTCAAGGAAAGGTTAGTAGCTTGTGGTTTCACTCAGAAACATGGTCTTGAATATGTTGAAACTTTTACTCTTGTAGATAAAATGAGCAACATTAGGATTCTTTTTCTTTGGTGCTCAATATGGTTGGTAGATTCACCAAATGGATGTTAAAAATGAATTTCTCAATGGTGACATGGAATAAGATATCTACATGAGTCAACCTAAAGAATTTTTAGAACCTGGTAAGAAACTATATGTATGTAAACTGAAAAAATCCTTATATGGTCTTAAACAAGCGCCTAGAGCTTGGTATGCTAAAATTAATGTTTCCTTCAGGATATTGGTTTCTCTAACTTATATTTTGATAATGATTTATTTGTTAAATTTTAAAATAATCACTTTACCATTATTATTCTATATGTTGATGATATTTTAGCTACTAAAAATGTTAAAAATTAATTTATTAGAATCTAAGAAATATTAAAACAATGTTTTGAAATGACTAACTTAGGTCTCTTAAATAATTTTTTGGCATGGTTATATTTCAAGATCATAAATCTATTGTTTCATATCAATCTTAGTATGCTACTAATTTACTTAGAAGATTTAACATGATTGATTGTAATCTTGTTTCCATTCCTATTGAAGTTGGTGTGAAATTAGATCCTAAACCTGCATGTGCTAAATTTGATCCTACTTTGTATAGACAACTAGTTGGTAGTTTAATTTATTTGAATATTACTAGGCTTGATATTTCATATGCAATAGGATTTGTCTCTATATTCATATGTAGGATCCTTATGAGGATCATTGGAAAATGGAAAAAAGAATTATAAAATATGTTAAAGGAACAATTAATTATGGTTTGTATTATTCTTCTTGTGATGATGCAATTTTTTTGGATATTTTGATTCTAACCATACCGGTGATGCTATAAATAGAAAATCTACTTTTGGATATTTTTTCAAGTTGGTTATAGGTGCCATCACTTAGAGTAGCAATAAGCAACCAATAGTGTCTATCTCTTCTATTGAAGAAGAGTATATAAGTGTTATAGAAGGCTGTAAAAGAAGCTATGAGGCTAAAAATATTTTTGGATGAACTACATATGGGCGTCAAACAAGTACTACTCTTCTATGTGACAACCAAAGTTGCATTTCTCTTACAAATAATATAACTTAACATCAAAGGACTAAGCATTTTGAGGTTCATATGCACATTATTCGAGAGAAATTCCTAATGGTGATATTGATCTCAAGTTTTTTCCACTAAAGATCAAGTTGAAAATATTTTCACAAAGTTGTTGTGTTTATGTAAAGTTATGAAAATTTTGTTCCTTGTTGGGCCTTTCAAGAGTTTCCATTGAGGGGGAGTGTGCATAAAATTCCACCTCTTAACGACCTATTGTAAACTTCCAATACTTCTCCATTTTGTAATAAGTAAATAATCACATTATGTGAGTTTACTTGTAAATCCCAATGAAGCATTAGTTATGAGAATGCCTTGTTTTATAAAAGGATCCATAATTTGATATAAGTCTTCATATATAAAGCACTTGTCCTAAGAATTTAAGATATATATATATATATATTATATATATATATATATATATATATGATTTGTTTATTTTTGGGAAGATATGTATGATTTCCCTTGTTCATATGCTAGCCTGAATCATTGTTGATGATTTATGGATATGTAAATCCTTTTGTGGAAAAAGGTAATTTGTCATGTTATTCCCCACTTAACATTAAGGGGGAGTGTTGGGGTAATAATTTCAAGTGGGGATACCTCTTTGAGTGGACCACCACTTTACACCCCATAATATTTTAAATATTATTTATTCGACTTTATTATGTTGGTCTTCCACATTTAAGAGTGAAATGATGTGACCGATTCACCATGATCCCTCTCAATATTAGTAATGAACAAACATATACATTGGTACCATATTGATACATGATAGATTATCATATTGATGGTGATCATTATATTGTACAATTGTGATAAACTACTCTGTAATCATTAAGTGAGACCAAGGAGTGAAGTGGAAGTTTTGGGTAAACGTATTGATGAAATTATTAATACAGGAAGTGCTTTATTTTAGAGTGGGGTTTTATCCTTATGATTTCCCCACTATAAATCTGGTGTTCACGTGTTCCTGTGTTTATTTACTTTATATTATTATTATTACATTCTCAGAATCGAAATATAAACATCTTAATCTATGTTTAATCACTACACTTCATAATCTATAATATTCGGCAATCATATTATGGATTTATAATTATTTTATTATACATTCCTTATAAATCCTAACAAATGATTATTTCTTCTGATTTGTCCTTGTATTGAGGAAATTTCATGAGGAATTTCTAAATCTTAGGAGGGTGATTAGAAGTGTTGTTATTTTTATTTTCTTCTTCCTCCTCAAATAGGCCATTATGGTGGGTAGAAAATTTCTTTATAGGACCTCATACAACACAAAAATCCATGCAAAGGGGAATCCAACTTCATGGTGAAAGGTTCCAAAAAGATCCTGGCCAATGTAATTGTACATGATAGAATCAAAATAGATCCTAAAATTTACATAGGCAAAGATAATCCATGATGGAGTGATGATCTAGTGATTAGAGAACATGTCCAAAATGGATGGATATAATGATGTTATTGACCATATAAGATGTGAAAACATGAATTTCAATCATAGGTAGCCGATGACATTGGGAAATAACATTTTACAAAGTTCAAAGAACAAATAACAATTTTAAAGGGAGCTCTTCTAGAGGGTAGTGATCCCTACACTAGATGACCTCATTTCCAAGGCCCATGTAGATTGTTTTATCGGTTTTTGACTTTTAGAAAGATTTGAAATGTAGATCTATAATACTGATCATATGAATGAAATGTAAATGAAGGAAAGCCAAAATTTGGAGATGGATACTTTTAATGAGTTTTAACTTAGTCATGAAAGGATATAGGATTCATGTTTATTTCACCTAAATGTATGATTAATGAAGTCGATGTACACTAAGAAGAATCATTACGATAGAAGGAAACATTGTTCTAACTCAATCACTAGAATGTAATGAATGGGATACTCCTAATTATTCCATTTATACAAGAGGTATGATGCAACAAAGAAGAGACTTGTTCATGCCATAACTTGTTATCACCGAATCACATCACCCATATGTTTATACAAGTGCATATACTTGAACTCACATTGGATAACACCTATCTCCAAGTTATGTTTATAGACCTCCGAGAGAAAATTCTGGTTCTTGCTCTAAACTACACCCTGACAGACTAATATATAACATGGTTGATTGATTTTAAAGGGGCTAAAACAATCTCTAAGGTCACATATCTAGAGGGTAGTGATCCCTACACTAGTCAACCTAGGATTTCCAAGGCCCATGGTCAAGATAAAGGAGGGTACACCTTCTTGAAATGCGATATCGAAGGGGTGATGACAAGTTAATGGCAGATGAAATGGATATATAATTAGAAAGATAATACAAAAACAATGTATGATCTATATTTTATTGCTTCTGATACACATATGAATGAAAAGTAAATGAAGGAAAGCTAATGATTTGATCATATAAGAGCAATATGCTAGACTGGAAATCCTGAAATCTATCCTTCAACCAATTGATGTAAATACATATACTCAGGCTCCCATCTTAACATAAAGTAATGGGAAAGGAAATGCTCAATAAATCTATGAAAACAATGACAAAGATTTTGAGTTAGCAAAAGTTATGGCTTACCTATTTTGGGTCTAGCAGGCGTTTTACTTCATGATGGTTGATGCATCTTTTATCTACTCTTTTTGTGGCGTAAGACATCGTGCTCGTTCCGGAAGTAGTGAATCACCAAGAGATGAATCATTACTTTTCTTCTTTGCCTTCGGCCGCTTCCGGCTTTGTCGGAGAAGGGGAAAATTGTTCTAGAAATGACATCCCGCGCCCTAGACTCACTATAGATGACCCAACCATACAAGAAATATAACAACCAAGAAATGTCCAATCTAATTCAAGTGAAAAATGTCGATAGCCAAGAGAAGAGAAATAAGAACGTGAATATGGCACAAAATTCTTTAGAGCATCCTAGATGGCTTATTTTTGCATGCCATTTTTCCTTTCTTCTATTAAATGTGATTTCGGGTGTGAATGTGCATGTTATATTACCCAACACCATCAAAGTGGGTGTGATGTGCATATATACCCAACACCATCACTAGTGGTGATGGCGTCAACTAAGGGAAAACCTAATACCAACACCATTACCCATGGGTGATGTCATTGTGAAGGATAACCCTAATGTCAAGTGGTGTAAAAATGTGTCATGGATCAAGGGAAAGCCAAAGTGGGATGATTTTAAATGATGAAGTCAAATGCAAACAAGTGTCGAGGGTGCTAATGTGTACATCATAAAAGGAATGACCGGGGCAAAGGTAACTAAATCTAGGACCACATACAAGTACATCTCTCTATGTACTATCTCTAACATCCTTAACAAAGGGGAAAAATTCCCCATAATGACCATGTGTATAGTCATACCCCATTCCCGTTAGGCACATTAGGTCACCCTCTCATAAATAGATGCATCAATCACCCTTATCTCGCACAAAAGACTTGTTAGTAATAAGTATGAAAAAATAGGTGTATACAAATAAAACTATAGAATTTCATGCTAACCCTATTTATCCATATACTACACATGTGTAATCATTATCTAGCTATGATTGAGCCTCAATTCAATTCTATAATACCTTTTGATTCTAACATAAAACATCTTATCTAATTATCTACGTAATAATATTCAATTTGAGGTACTTTTTTGTACTACTCACCACCAAAGGGATTTCATGCAACCTTTTATTCTTCCTCCCCTCGTTCTTCATATTGTAATATCTACCATCTCACCCCACTATTAGGCCCCAAATTATATAAGAATTTTTGTCCATGCTATTAATGAAAGATGAGGGATGACACAAAATGGGGAAGTAATTATAATTCCTCTCTTCCTCCTACCAATCTTTAATGTGCTAGTTAAGAAATTAAATATGATTTATTGGACCAATTACGAAATAATTTAGATAAAATTTCTATACTTGAGCTATTACACAAATCACATACATATAATGATATATTCCATAAGGATTTGTAAAATACTACCATCCCATGTAAGTCACAACTTGTGTCTTTCTCTTCTATTATGAATACATTTACAAGAATCGATATTTTTGTTACTTTGAATATAAAGTTAATTACTACCTAAGTACATTCAAGATCAATATCAACCACTACAAACTATGGTTCAAATTTGACATTTTCTAATTAAGTAGGTATTAATTGATAATGGATCTTATAATATTGTTTGTCTAAGCTCCTTATTACAAAGAATAGGCATTCACACAATTGTTATTATAAAATCACCTTAAGTTATCAATGGATTTTCTAATAACCCTCACCCTACATTAGGTATAATCATATTGGACATATTATTTGGGCCCATAATTACACTAATACATTTCAAATCTTAGATAGTCCTATCAATCAAAATATTTTATTGGGAAGACCTAGATCCATGATATTGAGGAAATATTTTCAACACTTTACAAATGATGCTAAATTCAAACATGGTGAACATGGGCACACTATTATTGTAGATGAAGAACCTTTTAAATAGTTCTAAATCAAATAATCCTCCTCTCAATATACCTCTATGATACCTCTATCAAAACTCAATCTAATTGATAAATTATACACAAGATGAAGTAGGCCACTAATGTAAGGGTCGTGATAATACATAATTCATGAGTTCATCATAAGGACAAACACTTACAATACTAACCAACTAGTTAGATCGATTAAACTTGGCTAAATATTGATTAAAACATGCACAATTAAAAATAGTGCAATAAATTATTATACACAACTTGCAATAGCTATAAAAACAAAGGAATAAATTAATATGGCTATCCTACCAACATAGTTAGGGAGAAATATGGAAATAAATTCTAAGATCATCCTTAATTTTCCATTACTAGTCAATTAAGAGAAATCAATTCCATCATTACTAACTGGTACAATAGTGACACTCATGAACATGAGATGATAGATGAGTGATAAATTTCAATCCCATTAATGATGATGATTTTATGATCCATTATTTATTTACCTCCACCAACCCAGATAATACCAAAATAAATATCTTAAGGCCATGGTTACAACACTCTCTCCCACTATGTAAGCATAGTATGAAAGATAAATAAATCATAATGTAGGATTATCAAAAACCTATTTTCAAGAAAGGGTTTCTCAACAAGGAATAAAAAAATTAAAATATGTTTATAAAAGATACTACCTCAATATAGGATACTATTGTTTCTAAGTATATGGATAACAAAATTTAAGCTTTACCAAAATCTAAATACATCATAAAACTAGCTTCAAGATTAAACTATTTAGTTAATAAAATGTTACATCGAAACTATTACCCATCTCAATATATTAGTATAAAATATAGCCCACAAATTATAATACTCTATTTTTAGAACATGATCTTGCGGCCTTACCTTCAGAAACATCATATAGCTACTAAAATTTAATAACAATCTAATCAACCCTTTTTTATTACCTTCATGTTCTTTGGACATGATTCTAATCATTTTAAATCATTAATATATCAAATATGAATGCTTACAACTAATGGTACAATTGAAATATACCATAATGACTCATTGCAGATCTAAATCAATCACATCCTCTTTATATAGTGGAGGCTCATAAGTATCTATGTTTAAAACATTTCATATCTACACTCTATATCAATAAAAAAATATTAAGAACATTTCCCACTTAATACAACTAATTCCAATAATATATGTGCATTATAGGCATTACATGCTCTTGATATTACTCCACCTCAAAGGACCATCTCAAATATTTCTTAAATCACTTGAAATGTGGTAGTATATGAATCCAAGGCCTACTTATTCAAACATTTTATAAATTTTTATACACAATTAATTTATTAGATGTATTAGGATATATATATATATATATATATTTTTTTTGCTAATATACTATCTTACCTTGTCTTTTCATATCTATCTATACTTTCATATATTCAGTAGTAGTTTCAAATTATTGTTTAATTGTAGCCTACATAGGGGTTTATATAAGAGGTAGGAGTTAGTACTTGTATCGTCATTGTGTATTATATTCTAATTGTAAGTTTGGGAGGTTTCCCTTCAAAGTTGTTTATTCATAAATTCTATTTTGTTGTGTATAAAATATCGAGTACCTATTATCTTATCCCAAAAACTAGACTTGGAGACATTTTTGAATTTCAAGATGATTTCCTTTTGTAATATTGTTTATAAGATTGTAACTAAAGCCATTGCAAAAATCTTGAAAATATTTATTTCCTTTATAATTTCTCCTCAACAAGGTTCATTTTTAGTGTTGATAAATTTTAGATGGGGTTGAATGACCCCGAGATTATGCATACTTTAAGAAGGAGAAATTTTTTGTGATGTTGATAAAGTTAGACATTGAGAACACATATGATATAGTCAACAAAAATTTATTAAATAAAGTTTTGTTGTAATTTTAGGTTTTGTGAGGAATGGGTTTCATGGGTTCTATAGTGTGTAACAAGGGATTTATTATCTATTTTAGTAAATGGAATCCTAGTTGTATTTTTAAAAACTCTATAGGAATACGATAAGGTGATCCTATCTCAATATATCTTTTTATCATCGTGGCATAATATTTAGGGAGTTTTTTAGGATTTTAATGGAAATAAATGAGATTCAAGGTTTGAAATATTTTTTTATGGATAATTATTTCACAAATATAGAAATTTGTAAAACTATAATTGTATAGTCATAATGCAATGATAAGCATAAAATACAAACATGACACAAGAAATAAGCTAGAGAAATATGAAACCCTAAGTGTAAGAGAGGGAATAAAATACTTAGATGATTTTGTAATTAATCATGAGGTGTGCTTTGGACTAGAAAAGTGGTGAAAAGGAGGAGGAAATTGTCAGAACCATGCTTAGAAAATTGTATGATTACACTTGGATATCCACAGGTGGGGTACTGGACTAGTTCGAGGGTGCTTAGGCATTGAGACTACTTCTAGGCACCCATGACTACAAAATGGTCGAAAAGTGATTTATTTTGTGTCGTAAGATGGTTTCTCACCTTTTTTTTTTTATCATGTGTGTGTCGCACTATGCCTCATGTAACCTAAAAATTCTCATGTAACCTCAAAACAAATGATCTCCTAGAAAACCTCAAAAAACATCAAATCCTAAAAATAAAGATGAAAATGGGTTCGAGTCGGACTAACCATGGTGATCACTTGACTAAGTGAGCTTACACTTGAGCACTACACTACATTTCATATGCTCTGATGTAGTTCTTGTGTGTGTGCAAGAATCATGACCTAGGTGGATCTTGTGCAAGATGCACTTGATAGTGAGAAATAACTAGATGTAGCAATGTAGATAGATGTGTGGATGCCAAAATGAACTTCCCTATAGAAGTGTATGTAGAAAAATGCAATCCTCCTATGAAGTGTATGTAGAAAATGCAATCCCTTGTCCCTTAAATGAATATAGATGGATGCTTTGATGCTCTTGAAATGCCTTTGGATGCAACCTTAGGTGATAGTAATAGATGCTTAGAGCTTAGTCCTTTATTATGGTCACATAACTTTGTATTTATATGATTCCCTTGGTTAAATTTCATAATTAAAAACTGGAAGGATGACCCATAAGAAAATAAGATGCCCAAAAGATAAAAGATTCCCAAAAGGAGTGAGTAAAGTACAAAGAGGTCGGGGTGCCTAGAGGGGACGAGGGCACCTAGGCGCTAGTGTCTAGAGTCATAAAAGATAAAGTAGTAAAGTATCGATTGGGTTGTAGGGTGTAAGAGGTTAGAAAGAAGACATGAAACACATAAAAAGGACAAAGATAGTTGTTAATTTCTAGTTTTATCACTTAGGAATCATATGAATAGTAGTATGTGATTAGGACCTAGAAATGTACCCAAAGTACATGATTTAGTGTCTACATTTTCCCCCACTTCATGTTATTAAGTGAATAATTAACAACATAAAGTAGATAAGAGATGTGTACCTAATAACCATGTAGATCGGTGGTGAAAGCATGTTGAGTGAGACAAGAAACAACGTGGAGTGATGAAAATGAAGCATGGAAGCTAAAGAAGAGGAAGTGACCCTAGGGGTGAAATCATATGTGTTATGTCACATTATACCTATTATCGTTGTCATTTGATGTGTTCAATGATGTGACTATTTATTCTCATAAGGTCGAACATGCAAAAAAAGAGAAAAAGAGTAGTCAAATTCATGTATATCAAAAATTTGATCCAAGTATGTAAAAATATGTAAAAGTATGTAAAATGTGAAAAAGGAACATGTGCACTTGATCTATGATGAGTGAAAAGGATAAAAAATGTCCTTAAAATATTGTATAAGAACAAGTTTTTTGGTCAATCTCATGCCAATAACGAGTTTTTCACGGGCGATCCCACCCACAAAAGAAGAAGTGTTAGGGAGAAAGGTTTGGTGTTATTCTCTAAGTATGACTACTTCCCAAAAATATACACCACTGTAGATGGTGTGATCATACTTTGTTATAGTTCAATCCAATTTGATCCAACAAAAATAGAAAAATGAGATAACATGCATGCAATTCTGGAGGAATGTGCCTATTCTATGAAAATCATTGTGTAAAATACTAAAAACTGATGATCTTAGAAAAATTTTTAAGCGCCCCTTGATCATAGGTACCCAGGAAGGGTCAGGAGCACCCAAGCGCTCATGTCTATATCTGGGTGTGTGTGTGTGTGTATGTTGTGTTGAGGGCCCAAGTCAAATTATGGGCTGTTTTTATACTCAAGACTATGGTGTTCATGTAATGTGAAGTTCTAACCTATGACTATGTACTACTAAATGGGGTGAATGATTCACCTAATGTATATACTTTCTCATTTGGGGTGCATGCAACATCGCTAGGAGGATGTGACCCAAAAGAAGAGGATAGAAAAATGTGCCATAATTGATACCATATAGGGGGAAGGGAATGTTCTTGGTAGAAATCAAGGCATATGTAAACAACATGGTAGAAACATGTGTTAGTGCAAATAATAAAAATACAAATATAGAATACAAAGTGTAGGCTAGAAAATAAAAGACAAACAACAAAAAGTGGTTTCATACATGGTACATCATTCACAATGTCACAAGAAAATCAAGGCCGAAGTGGGAAAAATCATATAAGAAATGAACAAGAAAGAGAAGGAAAATCCCAAAAGTAATGGTATAATATGGAAAATAATGGCAAATAATAAGTAGAAACAAAGTGTCGAAAACCATGGTGGAGAATAGTTCCTAAAAGTAAATGCTTCACATGAAGAACCCATTAGTATGTTAGAAAGATAAATAATATGTCAAAGCATGTATGATCTGATATAATATAGTGTGCTAGTAAGAACATGTAGTAGTATAAAATGAAAAAATAGCACCTGTAGTGTGTACAAAAGTAGATGCCCCAGGAGCCTTTGTTGTAATGGTAGAGGTATAGTGCCAAACATCCATGTGCATGTAAGATATGTAAAAGTATGTATTCAAAACTAGAGAATAAGTGAATGCACATGTGTATATGATAAAGATAATGACATACTAGATATCCGACTAACATAGTAAGAAAAGTGTAACATGTGAGTATAAGCAAACAAGAATAATTGTAACCAAGATATGTAACATGTTGCAAGTGTGAATGAAATGGAATGAAATTGAATGTGATAGGGGATGTGTGCCCCCCGAGAGGATCTGTATGAGTGTGAGATGAGGTTCATTTATAAAATACCCCTCGGTAGTCAATAATGAACCCTAGAACAAGAGTGCGTTCACTAGAAATGGTTTGAATTGTGTGCTATAAGGATAGATCGATGAAGCATAGAGCGTAAAGAGTGAATGATGGTGAGGTGAGGTTCATTTTATATTTAGACCCTCAAAAGTAAAGTATGAACCATGGAACTAGAGTGCATTATCAAGATATGGTTTAAATTGTGCATGCTAGAAACATATGATCAATGAATCATGTATCAAAAAAAAGTGTAGAAGATGATAGTATGATGTGTGAAAATGGAATGCTAGAAAGATGTATCATGAAGTGCGTAACATGAAATGTGTAGTGTGTATGATGTGAGGTTCATGGATGTAGTATTCCCTCAATAGTCAAGTGTGAACTGTAACATGAGAGTGCATCATAGGGTAATGACTATACAAGTGTATCAATATGTTTATGATGCAGGAGTAAGACTAGATACAAAGCATGAAGTGTGATATTAGAAATGTGAGATACTTGATAATTCTATAAGGGGGATAGAATTAACATGATTCCCCCAAGTGTATGATGATGAGAATGATCAAGTAACATCATCTAAGATATCATCATTGTCATGGTCAAAGCCAAATGGAGATATGTCAAAGACCTAGTAAGCTATAGTATGAGGTTGATCATGTAAAGATCCATTACGGCATAGATTGTACATGCCCATTGCATATTCTTTGTCATTGAAAGAAGGTAGTGGAAATCCATGTGCATACCATCAAGTAAGATTTTGGGAATAGCTGAGAAATGAATCATTTCAAATAAAAACGTGGCAAAGGGCATGGGAATGAAATGTCGATATGATTAGGATCTAAAGTGCCACCAATATAGTCAAGCCAAGATTTCCCAAGAGTAAGTGGGGAAGTGTGAGAAGTGTATGAAAAAATAATAATATATGGAAAATGTGAAGACCATAAGCAACAGTAATATGAACATATCCATGATAGAGATGAGGCAAATGAATGGAGGTAAGATATCATTGAGTGTAAACCCAAGATGAGTCAAGCCATCATGTGTGTAAATAGTATCAGAACTAGTAGGATCGAATGGAATATGTGGCCAATAATAATTATTCATGAAAAGAGTGCATGTGAAAGGAGGAATCACAGATGTAGGTTTCTCATGAGAAGATGAGGAAGGTGGTATGATGTCCATAATGTATGGACAAACCCCCGATAAATTACCATAGCATTAGTAGAAGGAGGGGGTGGGGTTGAAGTGAATGGAAAAAAACATTTAAGTCACAAATAGTTACTTTGAGTGGAGGTAAGTTATCAAAATAGTCCACAGGATGTTGATCATCAACATGATGCAAAATAATAGCAGAAGTTGGATTAGGTAACGCAGCGAGTGGTTGGATCTAGACAATAATATTTGAATGGGTGATGATCAATGACTATGGTATATTCAAATCCCTCATGTAAAATTTTATGCACACATGTGTAATGTAGAAGGCACTACCTGCATAGTGTGAAGCCATGGCCTACCGAGTAAGAAATTGTATTGAATTGGGAAATTAATAACAAAAACCATAAGAATAGTTTTTGTCCCAAATGTGAATAGTAAGCTTATAGTGCCTATGCATGAACGTAGAATAATCATATGTACAAAGAGAAATGGATGTTGGGTTAAGCAAGGTAGAAGGAATAACAAGGTCGTGAAGAAGTGATGGAGTAAAAAGATTGAGCTCAAATACATTATCAATTATAGTGTTTTTGATTTGATTACCCTGTGAGTTATGTAATGTATATATATATATATATATATATATATATATAGTGGAGGATAATTGTCATAAACAGAAATATTGAAAGCTATATCAGATGGAAAAGTAAGTTTTGAGAAAATGCATCTGTGAAAAACTGATATACTTTGTCCGGGTGAGTATCAGAAGGAACACGAGTATTAGCCAAGAGAGAAATAATTTTAGCTCTACAACCAAGATTGGCTAGTAAGAAATCATGAATGGAGATATCCATGATGAGATGAGGACCCAAGAGTGTTTAAATGATTCAGTTTCACCAAATGATTTAACAAATATAGAAATTTGTAAAACCCTAATTACAGAGTCAAAATGCAATGATAAGAAATAAAATATAAATATCACACAAGAAATAAGCTAGAGAAATATGAAAACCTAAGTACAAGAGAGGGAATAGAATACTTATCTGATTTCAAAATTAATCCCGAGGTGTGTGCAGAACTAGAAAAGTGGTGAACAGGAGGAGGAAACTGTCGTAACCATGCTTAGAACTATGCAATTATCGGATATCCATGGACTAGGGCACTGGACTTGGTTAGGGTTTCACCGGGAACAATAGAATGCTTTCAAGTGCATGTGACTAAATGGTTAGAATATGATTTCTTCTATATCACAAGATGGTCACTCACCTTCGATGTTTATCACCTATGTGTCCCACTATGCCCGAAGAATACACTTATAACCCGTAAAAAAAATCATCTCCTATGTAAAACCCCAAAACACATCAAATCCTAGAAAATAAATATGCAAATGGGGAGTCAAACTGACCCTGATGGTCACCCAAATGAGTGAGATTACAACCAAGTGTTGCACTACATTTTAGACTCCATGTAGTTCTTGTGTGTGTGTGTAAGAATCATGCCCTAGGTGGATTTTGTGCAAGATACACTTGATAATGAGTAATAACTAGATTTATTAATGTAGATATATGTGTGGATGTCAAAATGAACTTCCCCTCCTATGAAGTGTATGTAGAAAATGTAGTCCCTTATCCTTTGAATGAATCTAGATGGATGCTTTGATGCTCTTGAAATGCCTTTGGATGCAACCTTAGGTGATAATAATAGATGCTTAGAGCTTGGTCCTTTATTATGGTCACATAACTTTATATTTATATGATTCCCTTGGTTAAATTTCACAATTAACAACTGGAAGGCCAAACCATAAGAAAATAAGATTCCCAAAAGATAAAATATGCCCAAAAGGAGTGAGTAAAGTACAAAGAGGTTAGGGGTGCCCAAAGGGGATGAGGGCATCTAGGCATTGGCATCCTAACCGGGAACTAGTGTCTAGAGTCATAAAATATAAATTAGTGAAGTATCAATTGGGCTATAGGGTGTAAGAGGTCAGAAAGAAGACATGAAAAAATTTAAAAATACAAATATAGTTGTCAATTTCTAGTTTTCTCACATAGGAATCATATGAATAGTAATATGTGATTAGGACCTAGAAATGTACCCAAAGTGTGTGATTTAGTGTTTACAGATAATGCTGATACTCATCTATATTTTTAGATGATACCATCCTCTTCAAAGTAGTTAAAATGAAGGCAACACTTATTATTAAAAAATCCCTCACAACATATGAAAAAGTGTCGGAAAAAGGATAAGATTACAAAATTAAAAGGTTTTTTCATTAAATTATGCGGAAAGGTAGAAGAGGATTGGTGAAACTCTTGGGGTCAACATTTGAACCTTTGCTTTCAAAAATTATGTATACTTTCCGTTGTTAATAGGAAATGAAAAATCAATACTATGGATGAATTTGATTGATTAAATTCAAGAGATACTAACTAAATGGAAGGAAAAATGGTTGAGTATGGCGAGAAGGATCATTTACTTAAAATTTATTTTATATACACTCCCTATCTATATATATTTATTTTTCACACTCCTAAAGGTATAATACAAAACTAAAATTGTTGATCACTTCTCATTGAGTGGAAAAGAATAGAAGAATTAAATTTATCCTTCAAAGTGTGAGATGGCATGAAAACCAAAAGAGGAAGGTGGTTTTAGGATAAAAACTTGAAATGTTATAATATGGACATGGGAGAAAGTTATTTTGGAAGATATATGAGTAAGACTCTAGTCCTTGGAGTTGCATGATCAAAGGAAAATACCTAGATAATGAGAGATAAATAATTTTCAATATACAAGATCCGAAAAAGGTTCATGAATTTGTAATTATATAATATCAATAGGAAATTGATTTGTGATAATTTAATATGGGAAATTAATAATGGGAAATTGGTGTATTTTTTGGAAGCCTCTTGACAAGTTGAGGCTATACTAGAAGGACTTAGAAGTAAATACACTTGCTTTTTTTATGCAACATAGAACCTATTATCCTCTATGGTTAGTTATGACCCATTTGGGTGGCATGGCCTTCATAAAATTTTGAGGATAGATATGAGGGGCTTGAATTATGGAATTTAAATTTGCAATAAAGAAGTAGAACTAGCCTTTGAAATGTCAAAGAGGAATTTTTGGTGATGATAATGGGAGCTATAGAAGCTACATAAGAGGTATGAAATTGTATTGGATGAATGATAGGTCTACCACTTCAACTATTTTAAGACAATGTTGTTCTTGAATATTTTTATTTCTCTTCCACCTTTTGTAGCCTCTTGGCTTGAATATTTTTTTGAGTTTATATGGTAGTGTCTATAAAGAAGATTATTAATCAAAGAAGCTACATATTTTGTACATGTTTTTGTATTTTATAAATTTAAAAAAAGGTGAGGGACTTATCAACACTTAGATTTACCTATAAAAAATTGAGTATATGTTCTATTATATTATTATTATTATTGTGAACCATTGTTACTATTATATTTCTATGTTCGGGTTACGTGATCTATTGTTGAATCAATATAAGTAATTTTCTTTACAAGTGGTATCGAATCTTTGATTTGGTAAATAGTTTTTGCCACAATATTTTTTAGGCCTAGCATGATATGAGGGTTATAAGAAGGAAAATTTAGCTTGTGATTTGAAAGGAATTTGACTTTTACATCACGTAATATTTATTGGGTGTTTTTTTTCTAAAAATGAAATAAAAAACCTATAATATTTTCATACCCATACACAAAAAACATTCATTATATTCATCCCAATGAGATGATCACAATGATACCATCCACTAGTAACCCCTTTTTGGGATTTTCACCATATTATAGTAGTATTCACTATATTCATCTCATTAAAATTATCGCAACCAGATATTAGATAAGCCTATTTTTAATCCTTCAACCTTGAACCCTATACCTAAACCATAAAACTAGTACCATAAAACCTAAAATATAAATCTTGAAATTATAAGCCTAAACCTAAACTATGAACTCTAAACCTTAAACCCCAAACCCTCTACCTTTAAACATTTGATGAGCATTGTATTTCACCCATTTTTCATTGAAGTTTTTGTGTTATTTTTTAATTATATCTTACTTTATATAAATACATGGGAAGAGAACTTGCAATATGTGGATTAGGTTCTAATCACTCTAAAACATCAATAAATTTATGACAAACCTTGAAAATTTGCTTTTGAGGTGAAGGATGTGGAGTACTTGGGTCATATTGTGTCACATGAAGGGGTAAAAGTAGACCCTCACAACATCAAGGCCATGGTGGAATGGAAAGTTCTAAAAACCTTGAAGAACCTCCATAACTTCCTTGGGTTTAAGGGATATTATACTTTTTTTGTGAATAACTATGAAAACATAACAACACCACTCACCACAATTAGTGAAGAAAGATTATTTCCAATCATGTGCACCACTCTAGTCATAATGATCCTATTTTTTTGAAGTGATTCATTGTGTAATTTGATGCATCAAGTCATGTAATAGGAGTGGTACTCATACATGAAGGAATCCCCATGTCCTTTGAAAGTCTCCAACTTGGAGGGAATAATTTACAAAAACTAATATATGAGAAGGAAATGATGGTTATTCTTCATGTTGTCAAATAGTGGAGGTCTTATGTAATGGGCATAGAATTTAAAGTGAATAATGACCATGATAGTATAAGTTATTTTTTTATAAAAAAATTATCATTATAGGAACAACAATAATGGATCACTAAAGTAAAAAGGCCTTAGGACAAGGAAAGCCATAGAAATAAATAGTATCCCTAAAGACATAATAAGAGGTAAGAAACTAAAATAAAGGATAGATGAGGAGAGCATAGGAGTGACCTACGTGAAAACCTTACTTAAATCCCTTAGGAGGAATATGATACATTCATTTGTCTAAATGACCTTTCTATGCAACGACCTATTTAAAGCATTTTTGAAGGGAAAATGTCTCAATTTTTACCATTAAATGATTGTTGGTTGATGGAATCCCTTATTTTATGGGTTTATATTCTATGTCATGACTATTATTTTTCTATTTTTGGGAAATTAATGTTTTATATGTGTGTATGGAATTTAATAAGGGTAAAGGACCCTCTCAAACCCCTTTTAACCTATTAATTAAAAAAATAAAGGGTCACTAAAATTTTAGGCTATGTTTAAAATTGTTTAAAATAAATGGAAGGGAAATGTTGTGATCGATGCACTTTCCAGGAAGAATGAGCTCACATAATCACTACTATGTGTCATGTCTCTGTACAAGTTAACTAGGTGGACGAGGAAAGAAAATGGGGAATGATGAGGATACCTAGGTTATAATTAATAATCTAAAACATGATTCAATCATATTAGATAATTTTTTATGGAATGGGGAAACCTTTTTGTATAAGTATAAGTTGTAATTGTGTAAAAAAATTAACACTAAAAAAGGTTCTTATTGAACTACACTCATCTCTAATATGGGGTATTAATGATTCTTACAGAATTATCACAGATCAAGAAATATTTATCTCGGTAGAAATCAAGGGGATGTTTAGAATTTTGTGAGAGACTTTATGGTGTATTTGTAAAAAAGGTGAAATAATTAAGAAAAATTATCTTTTACAACCCTAGTAACTATTCCTGAATGATGGGCAAAGGTTATAATGGATTTCATTATAGGGTTTCCCAATTTAGAAGGAATTTTTCATTATTGTGGTGGTCAAAAGATCAAGCAATATTCACTTTTTCCCCTTATCCAACCAATTTTCACAAGCATGGTGTCATTTTATTTCATGGACACATTTCAAAAATTACATGGTACTTACAAGATCATAGTAAGTGATTGTGATCCTATCTTTACTAATAATTTTTTAAATAGTTTATTTTTATTTATGTGTACTTAATTGGAACATAATTGGTAATATCATCCTCAATATAATGGGAAAATATAAGGGTCAAAAATACCTAGAAGGATATTTATGTTGCTTCATTTTAGATAAATAGGAAATATGGGTTCAATGGCTACCCATAGTGGAATGGTGGTATAATAATTCCTTCCATAATTATTCCAAAATGGCCCCATTTGTGGATTTATATTGGTACCAAACATCATCCATCACATCTTCCTTAAGGGTACACCCAAGGTTTGAGAAGTGGAGGATCACATTCAACACCAAATGAAAGTGTTGGGTATCCTCAAGAATAATTTGGCACGGGAAAAAATGAATGAACTAGAAATATTTTAACACCATAGTGAGAGGTAGTTTGATGCGGTATTTGTGTAAAAACAACCATAAAATGAAATTTCCTTAAATAAAAATAAAATCATAGAAATATTTCTCCTAAGTATTATGGTCTTTATCATGTCTTGTTTAAATTTTGGGAGTGTAGAATAAAAGTTAGAATTAACCCCATTATACATAAATAAATATTATAATTCATGTATTTACTTGAACAAATCCCTTGGGAAGTGCGTACCAATCTAAAATGAGCTACCAAAGCTAGATGAGGATGGAAGAGTCATTATAGTACCCAGGAGATAAGTCAAAATAACACAAATAAGTTGCATACTAGGGTGATTTAAGATTAATAATGTGGAATAATTTGGCCAATGAGGATGAAACATGGAATAATGAAGAATTTAGATAGAAGTATGAAGAGTTATTCAATGTTGAGGATAATGATTTTCAAGGGCGATGTATGATACACCCTTAATTGATTACATGTATCACGATATGTATAAGCTGAATTGTGGCTAAAACAATTATTTAACATGTCTTGTCACATCTCTCTATGCTTTCATATTGTTAGTAAGGTTAGCTTATGGATTAACTATAGCCTAAAGAGGGTATATATATGAGGTGGGGTTAGTAATTGATCATCATTATGTATTACATTCTTATTGTAAGGATTTAAAGCTATCCCCTCAAAGTGTTTAATTCATATATTTTATTCTACTGTCTATCAAATTTGAGTACCTATTTTATTATGCTATTATAATTACAAATTAATAATATTATTATATATTTTTATTTAGCTATG